>RJWJ010001371.1:0-135174 GCA_004363605.1 Indri indri | reverse complement strand
TATATGTATACCATGGAGTACTATTCAGCTTTAAGAAACAATGGTGATATATCACCTCTTGTATACTCCTGGATAGGGTTGGAACGCATTCTACTAAGCGAAGTATCCCAAGAATGGAAAAACAAGCACCACATGTACTCACCATCAAATTGGTAGTAACTGAACAACACATAAGTGTACATATAAGAATAACATCTATGGGATGTCGGGTAGGGAGGGAGGGGGAAGGGGGAGGGGTGAGGGGGAGGAGGGGACGGATATATGCATACACAAAGGGTGCAATGAGCACCATCCGAGGGATGGACACACTTGAAACTGGGACTTGGGGGGAAGGGGGGGCAAGGGCAACATACGTAACCTAAACATCTGTACCCCTATAATAACAAACAATAAAAAAATTTAAAAAAGAAAAAAAAAAAAAGAAATGGAGACAGAAAATGGCCAACGGCCACAAGGTGGTCTGACTCATCTGCTTCCAATAGATAGTCTGGAAGTTGTAATTTAATGCTTCTGGGAATTCTACAAGGCACCATCATCTCTGTTATTATTCAGATTTTAATACATCGATGGAAGGACCTCAATGAATGTGAAATAAAGTTGGGATGTGAGGGCCTTAGGGGCACAGATGCACATGTCCACCGCATAGTGCATGCTTCCTGGTTGCAGGCTGAGCCCTGCGCAAGCTGAAACATGGGCTCGATTTTTGGATTTATATGTTGATTAAAATTTTAGCCAATTCAGGAGGGAAAAAAATCAATTGAGAATGGAGGGGTTAACATTCAAATTGTTTGGTAGTAGGTGACTTGGAATGTTAGCACTCCTGAAACAAATATAGATGAGACATTGGTTGATTGACAGAATTTTGACTAGATTAATCAGACATTTGAGCATTATGAAAAACAGTCATTTTCCTTTAACACTTAGTTATTACCTTTTAAATGAATAAACTAATATGAAAGTAATAAGTGAGACTTGACTAGAGACAAAAAGAATGATTGATTTACATATTAAAAATATTTCATTGATTTATTTACATTTACTGTTTAATCAGCAAGTTTTACAAAAAATAAAAGTATGTGGATTACTTAAAGGGACTCTCTAACTTCTGTCTTATTTCTGATGTATGTTTTTTTCCTCTTTCTTTCTCCCCTCTCTTTTCTTTGTTACTGCTGGCACTTTAATGTAGAAAATAGGTTCATTCATCTTACCTTCTAATGAGCTTTGAACAGCGTAAGAAAGCCTATAGTCTGGACAGGGGAGCTAATGTTGGATTCTAAGAGCCTCGGCATTTGTATTTTAGACTCTATCATCTTTTATCATGTAACAAAAGACAGTATTCTATCTATAGAAAATACCTGTAACTGTTTTCTTAACCCAAGAGTTGTTCCCTTTACCCACAATTTCAGGGTTAAAGTCAGATCAAAGCCCCAGTTTGGATTATGTGTGCGCTGTGACCCCCTCCACCACCTCCAAGTTCCCTGAAGGAAAGGACTGGGTCTTTTACATTGTCATCTCCTCATGCCCAGCAAGCTGCTGATATGGTGTTTGAGGATGAATAGCTTGTGCTATGAGGAACTGGGAGATGTGGGCAGCAACATGTTAGCTGGTGAAAGGGCGCCTTGGCACCTGTGATGCGTCATCTTTCTACAGAGTCAGTGTGGTTTGCTGGAAAGGATACCGATGGGAAGTTGGGAGACAGGAGTTTTTTGCTGCTTATGCGACCCTAAGAAGTTCTCCTAATCACTTTAGGCTAAAGTTTCCTCATAAAGTAAAATGCTTGGGCTAAATAGTATTCTTTGGTCTCTTCCAGCTTTAGAATTTATGTTTTAAAATTGAAGAAATTGTATCTACCATTATGTCTTTTTTTATCTTTGTATTTTGAAATAATTTCAAACTTACTGAAAAGTTGGGATATTTGTTTCCCCTTCACTCAGATTTACCAATTGTTAACATTTGTCTTGATACTTTATCTCTCTCTCTCCACACACACACACACACACACACACACATAATTTTTGTTCTGACGTTTAAGAGTTAGTTGCAGACATTGTACCACATTGCCCCCTTATACCTCAAAATATATTTCCTAAGTGCGATGATATTTTCTTATGTAACCATGATATATTTATCAAATTCAAGAAAGTAAACATTGATTTGATGCTATTATCTAATAAACAGCACGTATTTAAATTTTGCCAGCTGTTCCAATGTTTTCTAGCTCATTTTTTTCCCCTACCCCAGGACCCAATCTAGGATCTCACATCGCATTGAGACAGTTGTGATGCCTCTTCAGTTGCCTTAGATCTGGAACAGTCCTCAATCTTTCTTTGTCATGCATGACTTTGACATTTTTGAAAATTACAGGCCAATGTTTTGTAGAAAGTCTCTTAATTTGAGTTTTTCTGATGTTTCCTCAGAATTCGGTTCAAGTTATGCATTTTGGACAGGAATACCACACTGAGTGCTGTTGTGTTCTCAGTGCATCACATCAGGAGGTACATATTAATAATATCACAATGTTAAAAAAATTTTAACGTGCAAATTTGATGGGAAAAGATTTTTCCGTTGTCATTGGATTTGGGCTCTGTCTACAGGACCATAAACAAATGGAAACATTTGCAAAATTACTCCATACTGGAATTCTATAGATTAAATAAATGAGTTACCTGTATATTTTAGTTTCCATTTAAATAATTTTATTTGCATGTTAGAGAGCCTTAGAATAACTATTCTTGCACTCAACTAAAGAAATCTCTGCAAGTTTGAAAAGTATGTTGAAGAAAATTCAAATGCCTTCATTCTTGAGCCCACACCATTACATGATAAATATTTTTTTTCCCTGAAAGAAAGAAATCCTAAAGATCACTTTGTGAACATTACACCAGGCAGGACTGTGAAGGCTAACCAGAAAACAAGGTCAAACAATGGTAGAACAAAAACCAAAACACAGCTCTCCTGACCTTTATTTCAATACTTTTTCACTACATTTTTGCTCCCTTGAATCATTAGTTGGAAGCAAATCTGGCACTTTTAAAAAAAATAAAGCAAGAAGTTAGTCAAAGACTATATATATTTAAAATATTTCATAGTACCCTCAGAATAGCACCAGGGACCAGTTGCAAATATGATGCCCTCCCCCCCGCCCCCCCAAATAAAAATCACCACCTTGGATTCATCAGGCCACTTTGGGACACTGTAGTGTTACTGCTAAGCAGTAGATGGCACTGTTAATATACATTGATTTTTATCGTAAAATCTGGAAAAGGGAAGTAGTATTCCAGAGATTTACTATGTGGTTGTTTCAACTAAAGTTAGTGATACTTCACTTGTTTGATAAAGTTCTGTCAACTCTGATTGCTATGACATTTATTTTCATCTCCCCTAATTTGATCTGGCTATGGAGGTTTTATTTTTGGCTTCTCCCTCTGCCCCCCACGTACCAATAATGTAGCTTATAAACTTTGCTCCAAGGGTTTGGTACTTCATTTGGTATGTGGTATTGGAAAGTCATTTATTATTTACCTTACAGTTAGCACTAGAGACTTGGGAGATACAAGTTCTCTCTAGTAAACTTTATATATTTCTTAGCTAAAGAAATATATGTTAGAGAATTTCATATCTTTGACCTGTTTGTATGATGTTTACATAAAAAATTTTTTTAACATGCTCAATTTTTCTGATATTTGATTGTATTTTTCTTGTTCTTCCAATTGGTATATACAACTTCCAGAGCTCTTGTATTTGGAAGGCTGGAAAGGCCCAGACTTTGAAATAGTGTCTTGGTTTCACTGTTTTTGTTTTTATTTTTTTTAAACTAAAGCTATGTAAAGCTTGTGGATTAAACAGAATAAATTTCTAAATTTTTAAAAAAATAACTAGACGGTTGATTATTTTACTTTTAATTTAGACTTAAAAAATCACAAAGATGTAAATGTTTTATTTTTTACGATATCACTTTTTGGTTTTTTGGAATGAGTGGGCAAGATATTGTATAAATTGCTTACAAGAAACCTCAAAAAATCTGGAAATAGCAACATTTCCATAATCCTTAATGAATTCAGGCCTTGATTATTTGCATTGAATGCAAACCTTTGCTGGCTGAACAGATTACCTTTTAAACAACTCACTTAAATTATGCAGATAAAAATTATATTCTGTCCTTTTATTTTAAAAATCTTAAAGAAATAATTAAAACTATGTTTAACCAAATGCTTTGGATGAGAAAAATCATAAATAATGAAATCATATTCAAATTTGCTTCTTTAAAGAAATAAAATAATTTAGTTTTCCATCCCAGGGTGAGAGAAGTTACACCTTCTGGAACCATGACATCATATGAAATGTTGACATCTATTATCAACCTAATTAACTATTTGCTGTTCAAATTGTGGTGAAAGTACATTGAGACTTCTTTTGTACTCTTATCACTTGTTTAATACCAAATTGCCTGGCATCTGTGTATCAAGGCTTTGATCTAATACTCTGTCAGTTGTTGGCTCAGGCACAAGAGACTGCAGAGTACACAAAGCTGTCGCTGCAGACTCCAGGGAAAAAGAGGCTGTTGATATACAGTCCTGATAAAGCTAAGTCAGTCAATATTTGCGTGATGCAGTGATAATGCCTTCTTTATGGTAGATTGTTATTTCACTGAAGCAAGTAGGAAATTTCCTTTTCAAGAGCTTGGTGTATTTTTTAGAAATTCTTTCTCCCCCCATCAGGTACATATGTGGCATATTTTCTTTCATCTCTCTCCATTTCCCTTCCTGCCTACAATATTTGACCATACACAAATACAACATAATGATACATATCTTGAGGAGTCTACATTATTTCTTAGGATTTACATGTAAAGGAATTTTATTAAAGTTATAATCTTGCCTGTAATATATCAAAATCTTAGAATCAGAATTGGTGGTTCATTTTTATGTACCTTAAATATAAAAGCTGGTGGTTTCATTCCTATTTTCCATTCTTTAATCTTCAGTTAGTTGATCTGTAAACTCAAAATACTGATGTCTTGATTCTACTTTCTAGTACAGACCTCAGGCTAGTACATCTTTTGGCATTACTCAAAGGTTATGAGAAATGAATCTTATATTGATATTTGAATGCATGCAATAGAAACTCTGTCGAGCTCCCATCGAAAGTTGAAAATTTCTCTATCATCTTTCCTGTTTCATATTATTTTAGAATTCTTGGACTTTGCAATGAGGATTTGATGTTCATAAGATTCTGTTTATACTTAGCAAATATTTTCAATCACATTGTATTATCTAAGATACCCTTTCTGTCTCCAACTCTCTTTCCACTCTCATCTTTCTAATATATGAAAGGGAGTTGATGGTTATAAAAACAGCCAGAATGGTATCCCCTTTAAAGTCATTCAATCATCATTTATGGAGTAGTTTCATGAGCCAAGAACTGTGTTATTTGCTGGAGGGGACAAAATCATACAAGATGCTGCCCCCGCTCTCAGAGAGTGTGCAGTTCAGTATGTGAGTTGACCTGTAACCAAAATTAATGTGAAGGAATATAGGGATTATGATAAAGCTCTGTGTAATGTATTAGACTCTGGGCACAGAGGAAGAAGGGGTCGATTCTACCTGGGCTGGATGGCTGGACAGGCTTGGGGGCAAAGGGAACACAGGAAAGAAGAGCATCCAGGCAAAGAAAGCAATGTCAGCAAAGGAAAAGAAGTAGGGAACGACCAGGACATTAGGAGCAATTGAAGTATGAAAAAGTTATCATGGACTGGAGCTGAGATGTAAGGAGGACAGAAAATTGAGACAGAAAAGCCTGCAGAAGTTGGCAGGAGCCAGATCACAGACGGCCTTACAAAATAAGTTTGAGTTTTATCTTAAAATGGTGAGATGTTACAGCACTTTTAAACAGGAGGGACCATAATTGGATTTATAATTTGGAATGACATTATGACAGCAGGATGGAGGACAGGTCAAAAGGGTGAGACTAGAAGTAGGAAGAATAATTGGGAGACTGTATCAACAATTTTACAAAGCTAATGGTTCTTAGCCTTTGGGGGGCTTAGATCCCTTCGTAGACTCATGTGTGCATATACACCCATATACTGCACATATGCTAGCACGTGGTTCACAGATCTCTTGACATCCATCTATAGATTCATCAGAGTCAATGAATTCCAGGGAAGAACATTTTGAACAAATGATGAGGGCATAAACTCATGCACTAGCAGTGGGGATAGGAGATAACACGTGGATATGAGAGGTATAACACAGAATCTGTTGACAGATTGAATATGAGAAGTGAGAGATGGCAAAGAGTCGCAGATGACTCCCAGGATTCTAGCTATTGTGACTGGGTGGATGGTAGAGTTTTCATCAAGACAAAGAATAAAAGAAAGTAACATGTTATTGAGATTGTTGGAATACCTGTGGAGTATCCTGGTGGAGATATGAGAAAAAAGGCATAAGGATCTAGAGTTTAGTGGAGGTATCTGGGCTGAAGATATTGATTATTTTAGAATCTTGAGACTGTAAGTAGAAATTAAAGCCATAGGTTGAGTTCACCCAATGAGATCATGTAGAGTAAGAAAGAGAAAGGCAATAATCCTTGGGAACACCAGCTTTGAAGGGCCAAAGAAAGAGGAGAGGGCAAAGGAGACTGGGAGTTATTATGAAGAGTTTTAGAATTCAAAAGAAGAAATAATATCAAGGAAGGCATGGCCCACAGCATCAAATAGATTAAGAATAAATAGCCCCAAGTACTTAAGTGATTTCATTGTATGTGACAACTTAGGTAGTCATTGATGACTCCTACCAGAAGCATTTTAAGAGAATTGGGGTGTGGTGACGGTGATAAGACGTACTACTGAAAGTCAAAGAGTGAATGGGAGATGAGAAAGTGGATGTGGAGTGAATATTCCTTCATGGACATTAATTGTGATGGTAAGATGAGTGCTAGAGCTAAAGGACAATTTATAGTATTTCTGGGTCAAAATTCATGTACACGTTCAATATGGATAGTTATCATCTGACTGCCACCCTCAAAAAGGTTATATCCATTCACTTCTCAATTGTGTATGGGAATATACAATTTTCTACTCCTTGACAGCGAGACATTGAAATGCTTTCCAACTTTTCCTAGTCTGACAGCAAAAACTATTTAATTTGCAATGTCCTGAATGCTAATGAGGTAGAACATCTTTTTATATATAATTTTTTAGCTATTCATATTTCTTCATCTTTGTTTTGCTTATTTATAATCTTTGTCCATTTTCCTATTGAGTTTGTTATTTCATTGATTTGCAAGAACACTTTACAATTATTGATATTGATCCTTTTTGTGTTGTAGATGTTGAAAGCATTTTCTTCCAGGCTGTAGTTTGTGTTTTAATTTTGTTTATGGTGTCTTTATGACAGCCATATACGTCAATCTTTACCTTTGTAAAATTGTAAAAATATTCTCATTTATTTTATTCCAGTGCTTTATAGATTTTATTTATTACATATGGCTCTTTATTCCATCTGGAATTTATTTATGTGCATAACAATGCAAAAACTTCATTCTTGTAAAATGGTTACTTGACTTTCCCAGTACTATGCATTAAATATCCACTCTTCCTGATGGTTTGGAATGCCCCTTTTATTACATGCTAAATTCTATGTACACCAGAGTTCGTTTTCAGATTTTCTATTTGTTCCATTAGCATATTTGCCTATTCCTGCACTGTTTACATTGTTTTTAAAAATAGAGCTCCATGGTACGTTTGATGTCTGATAGGATAAGTATTCTTCATTTTTCTTTTTTTTTCTTCTCTTCTGCTGCTGGTTGGGGCTGTGTTTCTTTCTTTCTGGTCTTGTTCTCAGCCCTTTGATTTTCTATTTTCTAGGATTCTTTAGATTTTCTTGTCTGCTGATGAAATTTCTTTTATTAATATTTTTTAATAAGCTTGTGAATTTATTCTTTTAAAATATCTGTCTTTTCACGTGTTGAGGCCAAGAGTAGATGCGTGTGTTTGATCTGTCATCTTGATCCACACTTTCCTGGAGGGATACTTATAAAATAATTTACAAATAATTTACATGTGGCCAGTTGGTTGTTATTTACAAAGCAAACAAAATACAGCTGTGTCGTGATTAATTGTTAAGTAACCATTCTGTACTCTGGAAATCTTTTAATAATAAAAACAACATCAGTTTGATGTGTGATGATACATTTTGTAGGCCTTATTTTAAAGAAATGAATGTTGGTACCCTAAAATACACTCTCAAAGTGTTTTCTCTTCAATTTGGTGTTTGTCGGTACTCTGTGCTAGTCTCGCCTTGGGGACAGTCTCTTTAAAAAAAAACTGTTAGGTATTTTCTGACAATAAAAAATTTCCTAAATGTGGTATTTAACATTGATGCCTAGAAATCATAAACAGAAGTTCAATTTACTGTATTTTGTAGTTCGTTTCTTTTGGATGAAAAGAGAGGGTAGAAGAATCTTTTCTGTTTTCTTCAGAAATGAAATTTTCCATTAAAGGAAGGTATTATATTGCCATATCGATAGCTTTAGTTTACATCCAATTCACCTCTAGGGGTGACTGCCAGTTCAGCAGGAAAGGCCTAAAGCTCATCTTATGACTAGATTGATAAATTTTACTGAAAAATTAAGACTAACTTTCTTGCTGACTGTGGAATGTAGAACTTAAGGCTCATCACTATAAACTCATAGCAGAATCTGTAGAGCTATCTTTGAAAATGAAAGGAGATGATACGACATTCTTGTTTTGAAGGTGGGCTCTGGTTTCTCATTCTCAAAAATTTGATTCTAATCATATTAAAATGCTACAAAAATTGTGCCACATGAAATGAGCACCAAAAGGTTCTAAATAAAACACCATGCAGTGAAATTAGTAAAGTTAAATGGCACCTATAATTCAAAGTTTTTTTCAACAGGGCTATATAGGATTGCCATAGATTCTACAAATGGGAACGCCTTCTTAATTCTTTCTATTAATATTTTATTTATCTATTTATTTTGTTTGGAAGTACAGTAGTATTACAACCTGTGATGCCAATAAGGCTAGGTAAGCAATCATGCTAGAAATTATTACATAGCTCAGTAAAATATTCTAAAAATAACAGTATCCCTTACTTTTAGTTCCAGGAAATTTTGGTTTATTATTACTGACTTAGAAATATGTTATATTATTTATAAATCTTTAATGCTACTTGCAATTCTTTCTTTTGGTTACTATAATATAATGCTTTCTAGCACTTTCCTCAGAAAAGGGCAATTATTAAATAAATGGGTATAACTTACTCTACTTTGGCTTAGTTTGTAAGCTAATAGAGTTTGGAGGGAGAATAAATTGGACTATTTACTAAAATGGGGCTTTAGGATTATTCAAGAGGAAACAATAATTTCATGTATGACTTTCACTCTGTTTAGTCTTTGATTATGGGTCCTACATTCATTACTGAGTAGTCAATATGCTCACAACTGAACATCCCAGTGGCTAAGAGAGAATATAAGAGTCTCTGGACAAACACTCCTGCTGAGCCAGAAATGCTGTCAGAATTTCCTTAAAAAAACGATCTCAATGTTTGTCTTTATTCTGATTTAAATCACACGGTGATTTGTTAAGGCTTTAAAAATGCAATTTAATCCCGTTCGGTTTCCAAGGAGGGGTGAACATACAATGAAATGAATTAACTAGGCCAATCATAATCAAACACTGCAGAAAGCCAGGCAGACCCACCATATGCCAAGGGGGTTGCAAACAGATCTCATCCTGCCTGGGAAAACTTGACACTGTGTGTGTGTTGAGGGTGGAGGACTGAGGGAGGTAAAAAAGTAAGTTATCCCCCAGGGAAGGAGCATCACTTCTTTCAGGAGATCTGTTCATATGATTTTCAATGAAGCCGAGTTGTCATTGTATTTTTTGAGTAGCTAAATTCTTCCGTGAATTGAAGAAAAAGTTTAAAGCCACCATGAAGGCAGACCCTTCTCATCTAATACCTTGGCACCCTTTTCCCTCTGAGGATAGTTGGTCCATCTAATAAAAAGACATTGACTCAAGCTAAGAAATGCTGCTTGGAAGAGGCAGCAGTACAGCGTTAAGAACACAGGGTCGGAATAAGACAGTATGGCCCCGTGGGCTGGATTTGCTACTGATTACTTACGTGACCTTGGGTGAGTTACTTGACTTCAGTGAGCTTTGGTTTTTCTCATCTGTAAACTGGGAATCATACCTTCATAATGTTGATGTTAGGATTAAGTGAGATAATGTAAGTAAAGGGCATAGCACACTGTATGGCACACTGTAAATGCTCAACAAACATTAACAATGATCAATATTACTGCTGTTAGTATCAATGCAGTTAAAATACCAACACTTTTCTTCATGCAACACATATTTATATTATGCATTTATTATGTGCTAAACATGGTAAATACTGGAAATGGAAAAAAACTCATTCAGTGATCAAGATAAGAATCTGCATCTGTGTTGGCTATAGATGGCAATTTCTGCTTCCTGATCTTACTTTTTTAAACATAAAACTTTATGGTGCATCATTCGTTTAGATCGACTCATTGCCATATTTTTTAATTTTTAAGGCTAATATATTTTAGTGATGCTTAATGAACAGCTATGGCAGCAACAAATAAAGAAATTCCAGTATACTCCTGCTGACTTCTGTCTCAAATAAAATATGAGGAGTCGGGTTGCAATCAGGATTGTAGAAAAGAAAAAGAGACCAGTATTACACGCCACTGCAGTGCTTTTGCATGGATTATTTTCATTTTTGCTTCCCTCCGCCTTTTCAATCTGAAGCATGCTAAGATTTGCATGTGCATAACCACCTCCTAATGTGCAGTTTTGCTTGTGTATGAGCACAGAATCCCCTTTGTGGTTATGTTTGCTTGCGCATTTCCAGCAGCTGGAGGACGAATCACGTCAGGCTGTGGGGTGTGAGTGTGTCACACTCTTCGTCCCCTGAGTGCGTGCACTCCTGAGCCCACCTTCCTGCAGAACGCTCGTTGGAGCAGGCTGGACGGTGGGTCAGCGAATTGTCTGGGCTTCCCATTAATCTCTGAGGATGGGAGGGTAATCCCTTCACAAATATGGGAATGGGGGCTGCTCTGAGGCTAGCAAATAATAAACAATGAGGGTTTCTTTCTTTCCTCTTTTTTCTTTTTTAAATCCTGGATTCCTCCAGCCCTCCTCTTCTGTAGTGCTCAGCAATAACTTAGCCCTTGTCTTCCTCTCTGAAGGATTTAAATGGAATGACCTTAATTCTTGCTTTGTTTGCACTCTATCTTTTAAGGAGCTGCAATGAAGACCAAGACAAACAGTAGATTAACAGTGGTACCTTTTATAAGGCTGATTAGTTCCTAAAATATGCTGAAAGGAAACAAAACCAAAAAGAAAAAAAAAAAAAAGAGTAGAATGGGGGTGAGACAGAAGCCTTTGTCAGTGAGTTTGCAACAGCTCCATTTCTTTCAGTAGTTGCAGATATTGACCTTCCAGTGAAATATTTCCTTTGTGTGAGAAGGCTTACTCAGGGCAGCATTTATAGTATTAAGCAGGTGCCCGGTGAGTGTTTCCCAGCAAATATTCCTTCACTGGCTAATTTTGGTTTAAGGGGAGAGTTATATGGGAGATGCATTCAGAAAACATTTAAGTATGGCTCATCTGCTGCTCCTTATAGCCAGGGCTATCAAGTGGCCGACAGTGTCCAAATCAGAATTCCAAAGACACTGCTCCCTGTGCAGTCATTAAGAGGAGCACAGCCTCTTAGAATCTCCTTCAGCTCCTCTGGATTTGAAGGAATTTACAGAGAAACTTCCAAGACACCTCAGTTATATCCAAATGAAAGCCAAAGCATTACAGTTTGGCAGAGCTGAAAGTGTGTCTCTGGAAAGAAAAAATATATAAAGCCACACAGAAAATATTTCTGGGCATTAGCTTCTGTTTCCTTTAAGGGGTGGAAGGTTGTTCCTGAAATTGTTCAATTTAATTTAAAGTTAAATAAAAATGTGAAAAGCTAGGGTGCATTGATAAGATGATCCACCTGCTTATAATAATAGGATAATTCACATCCTCATTGTCAGAGCAGAAAGGCTCCCGATAAAGTCAATCATTAAACTCAGTACGTTTCATTCTTTGGTGCTGTCTCACTTAGATTCTCAGTGCCACTTGTCTGCCCTGCTTTTCCACTATGCACCTATATTGCAAATTTAGTTCCATTAGGTAGATGCTTGCACCATTATGAAGCCTGATTCCATCATTTTCAAAGTGGCAAGCCATTTAAATATGATACAGTCCTTGGTCATATTTAATCCAAACATTTACACACATACAGTTCCTTCTTACCTTTTTAAATAGGATGCAGGGCTTATTTTTAAATTACACCCTCATTCATGCTCCATAAAAGCATCAGAAAAAACCATCCATGGGATTTAAATTCTGGTCCACAGGTGCTGCTTCCAATTTCTGGCATGGCCATTAAATCCTAGCCCCAGCATAATTCTCGGCATGACACTCTTGTTTCGAGGCAGAAAAGAAAAAATAGAAACAGCTATTTTTTTTTCTCTCCCAGAAATTATACTACACGGAAGAGCATGGTAGCTTTTACTTTCTTCTCTATGTATATCTAATTTAAAGAACATTTTAAAATAAGAGTCTCCAGAAAAGGGATATCAGTGGAAATTCAGGTGCTTGAAATGAGGCAAGTGCTTACCAAAAACTGTGAGGTGTGCCTGATTTCTTTCACCACATGTCCATAAATGTGCATCTGTTTGGGGGAGGTTTCTGTTGATATAATGAGTCTTACCTTACCATGACTTGGGCACTGACTGGCACCAGAGTATCCCAACAGTCCTGAATCAGCTATGGATCCCTCGAACCCTTGTTATTATCTATTTCACAAATTCCCTTTCTTTTTCCGCAAGGTCACTCTCCTATCACTTTCTAGTCTCAACTATTTAATTCAGTCATATAACGAGTGCACAGGAACCCTGAAGCTACAGATGCCCTAGCTTTCTTTTTTCCATTTCTATGCAGTTCCTAGCATTGTAAGATATCTCTCTTGTGTCAATTTGGAAAAGCCAGTTGGACCAAACTGCTTTTTGTAAATATACACCTTGGTCTGCACCTATCTCGTCCTTTGGAAACAACTCCTGATGGAGCAGTGGGGGCGGCAGGGAGAGTCTGCGCGAGATCCCCAAATGGTCACAACTGTGCAGTTGTCCTAGGTGCACTCCTTTGATAGGCTGCCATTTATTCCCACTCACCTAGAGAGCTTGTGGATAGCCTGAGAGGGTTGTGTGAGAGTGTGCATTTTAACAAATTTTCAAAAGTTGCCATGGGGAGAGAATAGAAAGAAAGCCCTTCAAAAAAGCAAATTATTTTTACAGCATCATCACTAGAAAAACACCCCTGCAAGGGATATCTTTGAAGGTCGACTGCAATCTGAACTAATTGGGGATGGAGGGGAAGAGCTTTCAGTTTTGCTCACCTTTTATAACGGGTCTCAGAGAAGTGATCGGTAGCCAAATGCTTCCTGCAATGAGTGGTTCAGGCACTTTCTAAGCAAAAGGAAAGGCTCTTCCAGCTTCTTCTTGTTCATGTCACTGAGAGAGGTCACCACCTGCCCTCTTTCACTTGCCACTTCTGATTATCAGGTAGGTTCTGCTCCAAAAGTCATCTTTTGTTGTGAGGACATTAATCTTCTCCCCAGTGTTGAAATGCTTGATCAGAAGGAGGGGTGGACGCAGGGAGACCGAGCTCAAAAGCTTCCAGATCACAGCCAAAGAGCATTATTTATAGGCCTTTACTGAAAATCAACCTCAATCTCTGTGAACGTACTACATTAAACCAATAACAGACAACAAGCTCAGGAATATTTGGCACTGTGATGAAGTCGGCCGGCAGCCCTTCTGCTGTGGGGAGGGAGAGAAGCCCAATCTAGGAAGTGCTGGTCCTCCTCCCTGGAGTGTGTCTGTTGTGATTGCTAGCTGGTTTCCACAGATCCTTGCTGAATATTATGCCATTAAACAGTATGAAAGAAAATCAAAATATATGTTTACTGGGTACTAAATAGTAAGTGCCCTTTCAAACGCTCTTTAATGGCTAGGCTTTAAAGTCATCGTGGAGCACCCTCAGAAAGCAAGAGCAGCGTGTTTCACAGATTTCTGTTGCTGTAAACCACTATGAGAGGCTGAACAAATGTGCTCTGAGATTTGTGAACACCCACAACTCTGGACCCTTAAAGGCATATTCAGAAAGAGAAAATACCCTTCTGTCACATATATTCTTTGATTTATTGTTTTAATTGAAAAATTGATGATGTCTCAGCTGCATTTTCTCAGAAATTGAATGACAATCAATGTCTGGTTCAACATAATAGATATACTTCCTGGGGGAATCAGGGAAAGAATGTATGTTTGAATGGTGACTTATAGTGAGCAATGGCTAAATATGACAAAATATTTGTGGTGTGAAAACACAGATATAAACGAGCATTTATAAACTACAGTTACACAACACTTAACAACAAGGCTATGTTTTGAGAAATGCACTCAGGTGATTTCATCGTCGTGCAAATATCATAGGGTGTGCTTACACAAATCTGGATGGTACAGCCTACTATGCACCTAGGCTATATTGTATAGTCTATTGCTCCTACGCTACAAACCTGTACAGCATGTCACGGTACTGAATATTGTAGTTAATTGGAACACAATGGAAAGTATTTGTGTATCTAACTATGTCTAAACATAGAAAAGGTAATGCATTGAGCTACAACATGACAATGGCTACAATGTCATGGTGGCTATGACATCACTAGGCAACAGGAATTTTTCAGCTCCATTATAATCTTATGGGACCTTATAATCTTATGTCATATGTACTGTTCACTGTAGGCTGGTACATAGTTATGACACATGACTGCACAGTTCTTATAGTTTCCTGTTCATTGTATTTGTATTATGTTAAATGTACCAGTTCTTCATGTATGAACAGACAGGGAACAGAATAGGAAGTCCAGAAATAGGACAAAAATGTAATAAACTTTAGTATGTGATAAAGGAAGCATCAAAAATCATTGGTGGGAAAAGATGGATTATTCTATATTTAGTGATGAGATACTGAATAGCTATCTGGAAAAATCTAAAGTTGGATCTGTATCTTATACATGCTCAAAAATAAAGTTTAAATATTAACATTAAATGTAAGAGAAAAAGAAAGAAAGAAAAGAAGAAACCACGGAAGCCCAATAAAAATGCATGGGAAGGTTTCTTGATAGCTTTGGGGTGGGGAAAGGAGTCATAAAAGATTGATATGACTATATAAAAATCAGAACTTCTGCATGGAAAAAACTTCAGATATGCAAAGTCAAAAGATAGATGACAAATTGGAAAAAAATATTTGCAACTCATAATACAATCATAGGGTAAATTTCACAACTACATAAAGAGAGCCTAGAAATCACTAAGAAAAATATCAATACACCGAAAGAAATGGACAAAGTATCTAAAGAAAGGATTAATGTGAAAAGAAACACAACCGGCTCTACAACATATGAAGAGTTATTTGAGATCAATAATAACAGAAATTTTTATTAAAACTATAGAGAAGTACTATTTTTTACCTATCAGATTGGCAGAATTCAAGAGTTTAATACTACTCTTTGTTGGCAAGATATGGGGAAACAGGTACTTTTTTACACTGTTGTAAATCGGAATAACCCCTAGAGAGGGAAATTTAAGAATTTTCTTCAAAATTACAAGTGCAAATATACTCTCTGGCTTAGAAATTTCACTTCTGGGATTTTATCTTTCACATATATTTGCGCATGTAAGAGATAACAAATGCACATAGTTATTCATATAAAAGCAAAATTTCAAGAACAACCCAAATATCTATCAATAGTAATTAATTAAATAAATTATAGTGCACCTATACAATGGAATACTATGCTGTTGTAAAAGGAAGAAAAGGAAGATGGGGAAAGATTTTTATGATCTGATATGGAATGAGCACCAGGTATATACAGTATTAAGTGAAAGCAGCAGAATTGTGTAAATATGATGATATGCTACCATTAGTGTATGCAAGAGGTAAAATAAGAATCTCTACCAGCATTTTCTAATATTTGCATAAAGAAACTCTGGAAAACTACAAAAGAACCTTACAATAGTTACATGAGGAGGAGTAAGAGAGAACGAGACTGATGGATTTCAGGCATGAGAGGGAAACATTTTAATAGTAAACCTTTCATCTTTTTTTATTTTCAAATCATATCTTACCAAATGTTATCTACTTAAAATTATATATCATTAAAATAATTGAATGAAACAGTTAAATAAAAATTAAATTAAATCATTCCCAAATCAAACAAAACAAACAAAAAAAATTATAATGAAAAAATTATACCAGCACCAATGAAAGTAATTGCTGATTAGGGTAAGTATATGTCTACAAAAACAATGATGGAAGATGATTTAGAACAATTTTGATAAAAACGATTATTAATTTGGTCCTTGTCTATGATATATCCCTTCACTTATCATATAGCTATCATACATCCCTCCATTTTCCAGCTTAAAAAAATGAGAAAAACTGAAAAACAAATTGAGGAGGGATTATATTAATTTTGGTTAGCTTCAAAAACATTTTTTTTACTGTTTAAAATAAGAAGTCCTTCTTTGTAGTCAGCTCTAATCTTAAAAAAAAAAAAAAATCATTTCTACATTTCCAAAGTAGAAATTGACCCTAACACAGTCTTACCAGCAAAAGAAAATTTGCCCAACTCTTAATTCTGCTTCAATCTTAACTTCTAACATATCTTTAGGTTAAACAGAACATAAGGTTAAAGTAGTACAGCCTGGAGAATCAAAGAGTTGATGCTATAATTGTATAGTTAAAAACTATATTTACTCTAAATTGCAAAATGATAGGTATTGTATGTGATGTTTAAGTTGCTGCAATTGTTCTAGTAATAAATGTAATATTCAGCAGCATTTTTCATAGATTACTCAGTTCATCATTAGGGCCATTTTTGCCTCTTTATAATAATGTGCACTTTCCTTTAGAAAGAGCTTGGTTATTTCTTTGGTTGGGCCTATTTGCTCCTTTTTTATGTGAGATTTTTCAATACTATGAAATGATGCAGAGCAAAAAAGGTCCACTTCACTTGTGTTGCCTCCTGCGTTACCTAAACCACAACAGAACAATGACAGACAACAGAGCCTTTCTCCTCTCTAACAATTCAGTCACCATGACAACCAGCAGAAGAACGTTGGGCCAGAAAAAAGCATTGAGCTTGAGGGACTAGACTAATCAAAAAATGGAATAACATGGCAACAATTACACTGATGAGTGAGAGGGAAGCTCCAGATGCATTCAGACACCTATGGCACCGCAGACGCGATGCATTCAGCATTCTGTGTTTAGTGTCTTGTGTTTTTGAGAGCAGGTAAATAGACAAGATCGAATTGTGTAACAGAATGTCAGCGCTCTAGTTAAATAGAAAATTCCTTTCCTTTGGCAGTGCTACTTCAAGCACATTGAAGAGGGTTTAGGGGAGATGAGGTTTTGAAGTGAAATGTGTAATAGATACAATATGAGTGCCACAAGGCTACGTTATTTAGTTTTAAAAAAGTAAACTCAGGTGTGATCCCCCCCTTTTATTTTCAAATATATAGGCACAAATAAAGGGAGAATGCTGGTGGGTTAGTGGCCAGCACTGTCTTAACTCCAACTTCATGTCAGGAACATACATGATTTACTTCTGTTCACACAGTTCTGAGATATATTGATTCCTACGGACAAAATCGAGCACCACGATCTTAGGCCATGTCAGTTCTAATGTCTGCAGAAAGTTAAGCCGAAAGGGGCGTGGTAGTTCTTTGGGTGGGAAACCACGAGGACAGGAATACAAGTGCGAATCCGACAGATCTCCTGCTTCCACATCTGCCTCCATTTACCTCCGTCAGAATTTCCTCCCCATTCCTGGGGACATAGTATAATATCTATGTATATTTCTTTTAAATGGCATTTATACTGGCATTACTTCTTGACTGAAGACATAGGCTGTTGGTTTGTAAATAGATTTTCTATACACTGCCCTTTGCCTCAATTGCTCTGATTAAATTTTTCTCCTAATTTTTGAACGTTGTGTGTTGTACTTAATTAATTTAGTGGATGTTTTTAGTGAATCACATTATCTGGCTTTGATTAATAAGCCTTTCAAAGGCAAAGTTTTCTTTTCCTCCACCAAATAGAAAAATTCTTATTAGGATTATTTTATTAAATCATAATCAGGAACTGATAACTTCTTCTCAAAAAAGTAAAAGGTATGAAATAGTATCATTTTCATAGAGAAATTGGAGGTGAGGAGGAATGAGAGGTAACCTTTTAAGTTGCCCAGTTAAAATTACTTGTGTTGGGTGGGTTTATAAGTCTCTGGTCTGCACGCTTTGAGCTAGTTCCAGCACCTTGGAGCTCATAGACCACAACATCTTCAATTGTTACCTTTTTTGTAACTTTGTATACTTTCTTAGTAATTTTGACTTTCTGTGACTCAGCTTACCTATTTATAAAATGGGTTGCTTTTTGATTCTATGTTATTCTAAAATAAAAAGTAGGGGCAGGGCAGGGAAGGAGAGGAGGTGGCATAATGAGTTTACTCTGAGCCTGTGAGTAAATGTTTCTTGAGCATGAAAAGTTTTCTACATGAATGAATTATTCTCTTTATTTTGATCTTGGTGTGAGGCCAAAAGCTGCTAGCTAGAAATCCCTCGTTAGAAAGATGATTCGAAATTGTTTTTCCTGGGTTACTTTTGCTTTTGTCCAGATGAAAGAAACAGCATGGCTAGAATGATGACAGCCACTTTTAAAATGTTTATTTATTCATAGTTCATCTACTTCTCAGAAAGAATTTGAGGCGAGAAATGAAGTTCTAAAAAAACAGAGACTCATTAACAGAACTAAAAGACAACAAACATAAAGCCATAGTTGAAGAAAAATTCATTATCAAGAAATCCTGGCAAAAATAGTATAATTTCTAGCTCCGAGCTTTCCAGTAGTCTGGCAGAGAGAAACCCTGCGAATTGCAGAGCCCTCCTGGACTAATCACTAAAATCGTGTAAGTTCTTTAAGAGAAACCTTTTTCTGGCTCTTAGCCCCTCCAGTTAGACTTTTTCCTGGGAAGTAGTATGTGGGAGGTGACCGATATATTGCCACAAGAAATTGCTTTTCTGCAGGCTTGGGACAGCCCTTCCTGGGGGAGAATTTGTCCTGACTCTGGCGGATTAGCATTCTGTTCTAGGAGCAAAGAGAGTCATTCTTTTCCTCTCTGCCGTCAGAGGAAGGACGGGGCAGAGGAAAGGGGAAAGAACGTGCTCTTCTGGGGTAAATAAGAAATCCACATTCCTTGAAAGCAAGTTCACAACAGTTTATTTGGAAATCACCACATAGAGAAAGGCTTGAATTTGGCCAAAGTATTTGTTTTTACTAAAATCCTTCTTGCTTTAAAAGTAGAGCAGCCAGAGGTTGGATATTTGGAAGGGGCGCATCAGCTGCGGTGGGTCTCCCCCCCGAAAAAGGCTGGTTGAGCAGCTGCCAGGAGATTTCATGCCAAATACAAATGAAAAATGAGGGTTTCTCTGAGATTATTGTGAAAAGGTGAGAAAACAGCTAAATCAGCTTTGTAGGAGATAAACAGTGATATCTTGAGTAGACTCACACTTTACAAAAGCCAGATCGTCTTATTTTAGACAACATAAGCATGATCATTCTTTCTATGCAGCCTCCGATGTTTTACTTTACTGCGAAGAAAATCTGCTTATCAGTCCTAACACCCTTCTCCGAGTTGCCAGATAAAAGGCCACAGCAATTGGAAGAAATTTATCTTTAAAATGTTTCTATTATGCTTGGTGACAATGCTGTTTCCACTGAGGACTTCTCTAGTAGGTATTTTTTTTTTCCTTTGGATGAAGCAGGAATCAAAAAGGACTTCTTGCTTTGCCTCAGGAGAACAATACAGGCATGCAAACACTGAGCCTGCCATTGCGTTAAGCTCTGAAAATGCTTTAGGGAACTGGCGGCGCCGTGCACATGCATCGAGGCGAGGATCTTTATATTCTAGGAAACTCATTGCAGTATGACAATTTGTGCAAGGCTCCCAAACTGAGTTTGTTCCTGTCTAGTTCCCTCCCTTTTATTTCTCATGAGGGGCCTCACACATTCTGGAATGTGTCTGAAGGGGAGGAATTTACTGAGAGTTGAGACTAAGGGAAGAAGTCCACTGGTTCACACCTTTCCCCACCTGCACCTTCATTGTAGGATAATGAGGTGGCCATTTATGGGGTGTCTATACTGTGCAGATACTAAGTGAATCACTTCACTCACATCATTGCCCGCCCTCACTGCAGCCCTTATTTTTATAAGTATTCCGATCCTGCCTGGAATCATGCATTAATCTGGCATTCATTCAACACACTATTGGAGGGCCTATGCTATTGGCTGGCAGACACAGTTGTAGATGTCGAGGACCAGTGATAAGAAAATAAGATATGGCTCTCTACTCAGAAATGGGAAAACTAACCAGCAAAAAAGTTAAGGTGACTGGCCGAGGGTGGCTAGAACCAGAATGCGAAGCCATTCGTTTTGTTCCGAAGCTCGTGTTATTTCCCCTGTGCTGTGCTGCTTCTCTTGTCTAGCGCCTGTCTTCTGCTGTGTGAGTTTCCTGAGGTTAACAGTGCTGATTTGGAGGCTCAAGACAGTTTGCCACAATTTGACTGGATAATCTTGGAAAAATTATTTAACCTCCCTAGCCTCAACAATTTTGTCTGTAAAATGAGAATTCTAACACCAACCCCATCATTTTCCTCTGAGACCTACGTGAACATATGAAGCCGTTAGCATTGTGCCCAGCAGATAGTAAGTGCTTGCTTAATGTAAACTATTATCTTCTTCACTATGGTTCTCTTTCACACTGAGGAACCTCTGGGGCTATTTGATTTCACCTAAAATAAAAGTTTCTCTGCTTCCTTTCCTGGTGGGCTTTGCCCCATAGCCCATCAGAGTTTTTCCTCTGACCTGAGATGAGTTGTCATAAATTTTTTGCTCACACTAGGAGTCTACAGGAACAAAGATGGAGAACTGTTCTTGCACTCTGCAGGACATTTGCTACCTTTCCTAATATGAAATGACAGGAAGGAATAATCTGTAGAAGGGACATCATTTTCTGTAATGAACAAATAAACATTGCAAAATGTTTAAAGACAGTTAGTTTTCTCATCCTTTCTCCTGCAGCCATTGCCCCAAGGCTTTTGCCTGCACCTGCTATAACAGAGAGTAAGAAGGATGGGTGAATTGGGAAGAGTGGCCTGAAGAGAAAGACTGAAACTTTGAGTTTTAGCATCTCTGATTCCTCAGACTCACACAAGAGCAAGGTACCACCCTCTATCCATATGTCTCTCTTGTTGGACTGAAGAACACATCAAGGAAATGATGTGATCTTACTCATCTTTGTCATCCCAGTGTCTATCATGGTGCCTAGCATATAGTAAGTGCTCATTAAATAGTGTGGAATGAATGAATAAATGTAAAGCGAGCCCAAAACTTCCATTTACTTGTTCATTGTTTTAAAACTTATATATTTGTGCATTTCAAAAGGACTAGAAAAACATATGCCAACATGTAATGTGGAACAATGGCTATCTCTGGGTGCCAGGATTTAGAGGCGGTATTTTTTTCTTCATGCTTTTAGAGTTTTGTGTATTAATAACATAACAGCAATTGATATTATGAAGAAAAAACCATTGACTTTACTTGTAGGGTGGAAGACGTGGGCATTTCAGGACTGAGGTGTGACACGGTGTCTGCTGGAGCCCTGGAAATTCAATGTGACTGGTGTGTAGCATCATTGTCCTTGCCCTGCTCTCTCAGGCACTAAACAGATTATGGTTAATATGCCTTTATAGTTCAAATTATATTACTTTTTCATGGAGCTCTCAGTACTTTGGAGCCATTACTGTATTCAGCCTTCCAATTAGAAAGCCTGGCATGACCAATCTCACTGGACGGGGGATCAGAGAGATTACACCTTTCAACCAAGTTAAGGGTCCCACACCCTGCTCTCCTATAATCTAACTTTTATCCTCATTTCAGAGGTACCTATTCCCCACCTTCCAACCCTGTGCTAAATGTTTCCTGATAGGAGCAATTAGCATGAGCCAAGATGCATAATTATGTTTAGCTTACAAGCAATGGCATTCTTAATGGCTTGAGAAAGTTTCTGCAACTGACTCTGGTAACTGGTTGTTTTCAGCAATTATCTATATACTCCCATCTCTTCTCCATAATTAGATGGGAGATGAAGGTGTGTTTTATGGTCTTTGAGCTGTGTTGCTTCCAAACTGGTCTGTGAAGTTGCTATAAAGGCTATCAGTCATTAAAGAACAAGTTCAGGCTAATCCTTCCCCATGAGACCCCATAGCTTATATTTTAAAAACGCATAATAAATTATCATGCCATCATTGGGTCTATAGAGGAAGAAAACCATGCCAACTGGTGCAAGTTCAATGGCAGGCTGGTGGGTTATTTGGCTTCTTGAGCTTCACAAGACAGAGGTGCACCTCTATCCCCTCCACAAGGCTCTCTCCCTGGCCAGAACCAATTCTTGGCAAGACAGAATCCTGCATTAGGAAGAAATAAACAGGTATAATAGTGTGAAAAATTTATAAACTGAGTTTGTCTTGAATAGATTTTGTATCTCTTAAAAATTATTATTAATAGCATGAATTATATTTGTTCAAACATACTATTTATTACTTGGTAGTAAATTAGGTGATGTGGGGAGATAAATTAATCAAATAAATTAATCTCCACTGATGTACTAGCCAACCGATGAGTCATCTTTCCCAGGCACATGCTTTTGCTTAGTTAGCTTGTGCCTGTTTCAAAGAGACCCTCAAGGAGTGATACTTGCAACCAAGTCCCTGAAGGTACTTTGGGGGGTGTCAAATCCTATCCTGGAAGGGGCTCCCTAATGCAGCTCCTTACCTGATATCAGGAAATCATCTTTTCAGGCAGGCTTTTCAGAAAGTCTGGAGTTAAGCTCCCTGCCACTTTAGATTAATTTTTAATATATTCTGGAAAGTCTGTTTTTTTCTTTTAATATGGGAATATTGAGCTTGCTTACCTCATGAGCTGTTAGCAAGTTTTGATGAGTCGAATGGTGATCCCTTGAAAGATATGTCCACCCAGAGCCTCAGAATATGCCTTAACTTAGAATAAGGGTCTTTGCAGATTTGATTAAGGTAGGGATCTCGAGATGAGCTTATCCTGCATTATCCAGGCAGGCCCTAAATCCAATGACAAGTGTCCTTGTAAGAGACAGAAAAGGACAAGACATAGAGACACTGAAGAGAACACTACATGACAACAGAGACAGAGATTGGAGTTATGCTGCCACAAGCCAGGGAATACCTGGAGCCACCGGAAGTGGGACAAGAGGGAAGGTTCTCCCCTAGAATCTTTGGAGGGAGCTTCTGGCCTCTAGAGCTGTGAGATAATACATTTCTGTTGGTTTAAGCCATGCAGTTTGTGGTAATTTGTTATGGCAGCCCTAGAAAACTAATGCAAGTACCTTCTTCATAGCCAAAAGTGTTCTAAAGGGTGGCAGAGTGGTTTTTTTTTTGCGGGGGGGAGGTGTCCCTAGTATCATTTTCTGAGGGGTCTGCATTTTGTTGCTCTGTTGGGATTATATCATCTTCTGCTGGTCTCTGACGAGGCATTAGGGGTGTTTTGACTCACCCCAAAAAGGCTCAAAGTCTTCTATACAGCCAGTGGGTTTTGGTTGAAGGCTGATTATGAATGTAATAAGTTCTCTATACAATTTTTAAATAAGTAAACAAGTCACTCCTAACACCCTTTTTCACTGGGAGTTCACCTTCTTGAATAACCTGAGACAAGGAACACCAAAGGTATGAACAATAATTAACTCCTGGTTGCAATGTAGGGCCAAAATGTTCTGTTTTGTTATCAGTTCTCTGAATCTCTGGGAGATTAAACATTTGATTAAACATATTTCAGCAACAGAAACTACTGAAATGACTTTTGAACTATTTTAGTCACGTAGATGTATGTTTACCTTCTACCCAATGAAACAATATCCTGTACTCTGCTCATTTGTTTATGTACTTGAAGGAACTGGGTTTCCATATCTCTTCATTCCACCCTTCCTTGAATATCAAGGAAATGATTCAATTCAAGAAATATTTGGCCATGCCTACTATGTGCTCTGCACACTATTCGAGTTGGATGGTAACAGACGTGAAAGGCAAAGATTCCAAGTGCATCCAGGTTAATCAAGGTAGGAGAGTGTACCAGTAATCCTCATGTCAAAGACACCTGCACCACCCAAGAGACACACCTGGAAGGACAACCAGGCAAGTGTCACCATGCACTGCTGATGATCCCCTTTTTCTCTGGCAGCTCCTTCTTGTTTTATTTTCCAGGCCTCTACTTCCTCTACCAGACCTTAAATAGAGGAGTTCTACAAGGTTCGAGTAGAGGCCTTTTTTCCTCTCCCTTTATGTCTCTCCCTGGGCAAGAAAGTCCATGTCCACTAACGTTTCAGTTACTAACTAGATCCCCACATATTCATCCTCTGCCCAGAGCATTTCTCTGAGCTTGGGACTGCTATGTACAACTACCTGGCATCTCTTGGATGTTTCATAGGCGCCTCACACTCAACAGGCACAAACAAAACTCGTGGTCTTTTACCCTTTGCCTCAGATCTGACTGTCTTTAATGTTCTGTTCCTACGAATGACAAAGACAGAAACCAAGGAGTTATCTTTGATATTTCTCTCTCCCACACCTTCAACTTTGAACCATCACACAATCCTGTCAATTTTACCTTTTAAACCTTTCTCAGATTCATGTTTCTCTCCATTTCCACTGCCAACTCCTTGGTCTAATGTATATTAACATTATAATACGATGATGAGAGTGAATTCCCCTCACCTTTGCCATATTCTATTGGTTAGAAGTAAGTCATGAATCCTGCTCACGCTGAAGGAGATTATATAGGCACAAAACCACAGAGCCGAGATCATGGGGCCATCTTAGAATTCTGCCTACCACAGATCTCAAATCCAACTCATTTCCTCAGGGAAACCTTCTCCAACTCAAGAACTGAGTCTAATCTCACTCTTCAGGCTCACATACACCTATAGACCTCTTCAAAGCATTTATGGCAATTATAATTTTTAAATTATTGATATGACTTCTTGATTAATATATATCTCCTCCATTTGTCAGTCCCATGAGGGGGTGTTTTGTTCGCCATAGCACCAGGCCTGAAACATTGTTAAAGCTCAAAACTATTTGTTGAATAAATGGACAGAAAAGCCATGGGAACTATATTTTTCACTTTGTCTATACTTTCGGTTGTCTCTATCCCTCCTCCTTAAATCAGGGAAAAGTCTCACTCCTGCGCCACTTACTTAATGTGTTGCCACCCACCCCTACTTCAGGAATGCTGGCCATGATGGGCCAATGGAAGCATTATTGAAAATAAAAAGAGAGAGAGGCTAAGCTTTTATCCATCACCATGCAAACAAACAGGCAAATCATGAACTTCTCAAAGTCCTAACCACAATAAGCCTTCCAAGTTCACAATAAATGTTAGAGGAAGTCAAGGATAGAGTAGTAACTTAGAACCACCAATAAAAGTTATCGTAACTAATTTATTTTTATCTTGTTTTCTGGGATTGCATATTAGCTTTTGTTCAAGGGATCTATGTTCAAGCACTAACAGAGATAAATTGATGTGACTGTTTCTCATATGGGAATTATGTCTAGATTTATGTTTGAGCAATTTTAGAAAAAAATCAAACATTTGCTTTGTTGTCTGTGAGGTGCCTGGATGGGTTTTCACTTTTCTGAAAATAGGGTGTTCCATTTGATGGCCTCATATCATAAATCTTCCTAACCTGCTTGTGAAGGTGGTCACCACCTCCACCTCTGTCGTCATCCAACTCAATTATGGAGCACTTAGTTAGTGCCAGGCCTGCACCAAACACTTCATGTGTGTAATCTTCTTTACTTATTACAACCCCTGTAAGCACAGCATGCTTCCCCTGTAACAGTGGTTCTCAAACTTTAACAAGCATCAGAATCACCTGGAGGGCTGTTCAAACACAGACTGCTGGGGTCACCCCAGAGTTTCTGATTCAGTAAGTCTGGTGTGGGGCCCGAGAATGTGCATTTATAACAAGTTCCCAGATGATACTTATGATGCTGCTTGTCTGGGGATCACATGTTAAGAACTATTGCTCTGTGACATATGTATTGTTATCGTTCTCCATTTTACTGATAAAGAAACTGAGGGTTGGAGAGGTTAAGTAAGATCACATGGCCAGTAAATTATGCAGCCAGGATTCAAATCCAAACTGGCAGACACAAAATCACTAGGTAAAGCTGCCAGAACTGAAAATTCTTGAAAGCCCATAAATAAAGGCCCAGAAATGTGCCCATTGGAATAAATTAATCTTCAGGTAACTCCAAACGTTTTTGGCCACCTTGATTTAAGTAACCATTCATATAGTCTCATTTTAAATGGTCATTTCATTAAATTTCAGTATATTAAAGTCTACAATTATTTAAGAAAATAGTTCATTAAGATGACAGTCGGAAAACCTTAATCAAGAAGCATAGAGAAATCCAAAAGGAATTTTAACAGGTCGACTCTAGGAGACAATCTCCCATTCGCTTCTCATAGGAGATAAAAGTAGATTGGTTAAGATCGGACACAAATTTCAGCCAATCCTTTTCTTGATGAGTATTAGAACAGTCCGGCCAGCAGAGAGGAAAACTCAGACTTGTACCTGGAAACGTGAAGTTTTAAATGATAGAAACTGGAGGTCAGAGGCGATTATCAAGTTCGGCGTAAATGTGACTTGGCCTTTGCTATTCAATGCCTAGAAGTGGAACTACTTTTCCATGTTATCTCCACTGCTCTCCTCTGGACTTCAACCCTGATGCTAACATTATCCCAAAGGCTTCTGGCTGGTTTTCCAGCCCCAGGCTTGCTTCACCCATGAAAACCACAACGTAGCAATTTTACCCTTCCTCAAACAATGTTTTCACATTATTTTTCCCAATTTGTGAACAAGAAAATTGGATTTTCCTAAGCCTTAAATGTTTCACTCCTACTTCTTTCTTGCTTGCTTCTTTTTTTTTTTCCTTTCTGTTCACCAGTCACTGTAATTCTCTACCAAACCCCTTCCCCTAGGCAATCTTTCTTGATTGACTTCTTCTAACACTGGTATTGCTACTTGGCCTTTCTGGGCCAAGCTGGTACTAAATTAGTTATAAGTGTTGAAAAGTTGTTCTGTGTAAGTATTCTTCAGCTGTTCAATTAGCATTTTCTAACTCTCCCAATGGACTAGAAGCCCTTTGAGAGCAGAGATTGTCTTTGTACCTTTTGTTAAGTGCCCATCGGGCCTCTTTTATCCATTTACTCCTTCATATTTGCATCAGGCTCTTTCTATGTGCTAGGCAGTGGCCCCCCCGTGGCTGTCAGTAGAAGTTTGGTTGCTTTCATAAACCCTCACTGCACAAGGGCCTTCTAATCCAGAGCTTTCACCTTGGATTTGTGTAGTTGTGAGTGCCTTCCATTTGCTTGTTGGGGAAGTCTGAAGTACAAGACGGGTAAAAAGATTGGAAGAGCTAGCCTGGAAGTCAGAGTGTTTTTGTGGTGGGGGTGCTGAGTTGGAGAGGGGTGAAGTAGAATTAAAGTCTGTGTAACATTTCCTATCAGGGATCCTTTTGCCAAATATTAAATGAAAGAAAGAGTTCATTTCCACAGTTTTGCCTAAGGTAGGGCGGACCGTTATATTTCCAACAGGCAGAGACTACATGAGTAATCAAAATCAGAGAGTGGCTTTCTGAATTCATCCAACTTGGAAGTTTGATGATTTCAAGTAGTACCTTGTGTCTGAGTCTCTGTCATCTGTAAAAAGCAGGTATTAGAATTGGCACATTAGTGAACTTGCTAACCAATTCATAAATTAAAATAAGTTTCTTGAACAATTATAACATTGTATATACAGACATTGACATCTGTGCATGTCAATATATAGGACATTGTCTATACAGAAAAGTTGCAAGGGCAAACAATTGAAAGCTCAGTTAGAAATTGGTTATATGCATTAGAACTGATATTTGTGTTAACACGAAGATATAGGAAATAGAAGTATAATAGGAGAATTCTACATTGTTGCTCATTCTAAGTAATTTTTCCTGCAGCCACCCATAAAGGCAAACTGTCCCAGTATTATAGTGCTAAGCACTGCTAGACAGTTTTAGCTCCTTTGTTTACCTGTTCTGCTCTCTGGCTAGAATAGTCAGGTTGCCCTATCCCTCTGAGAGCAGCAAAGGGGCCCGAGTTCCCGGGCTTTGGTGATTTTGTCCTGCAGGAGGGGGTGAACACAAAGTTCAGAACCAAGCAGCCGTCAGCACTCAGGGGCTGGAAATCAGCTATTGAAGGATAGCTATAAAGAGAGACCTAGGGAATCTCTATCAAATGTTTTCTTAGTATTCATTATTTTCTTTTCTGCCCTTTTCTCCACTGCCTACTTTACCTTCTTCACCTTTGTTTCACTAGTCCAAAACCATGCCAGGACACACGCTTGCATTCATTCATGTCTCCTTCCCTCATTCCATTTCAGCTAGAGGAGCTTTCTCAACAATAACGCTTCCCTATTCTAGGGATATGACCCAACTGCAAGGGAGGATATGACTCCTCCCCTTCCAAGACAGAGGGAAGAAGACAAAAAGCCTGGTGGTAACAGAGACAGGATGGGCCGCCCCAGGGGTGAATACACGGAGGAGTGTGGACAGCCTCACTATCCCCTTAGAGCCCCCAAGCAGTGGGGAAGGTAACTATATAATGCCCCCCAAATGACCTATACCACAAAGTCAAATACACAGAGATACAGAATAAAATAGTGTTTACAAGGGGGGAGGTGGGGAGAAGAAATGGGGAAATGAAAGTCAAAGGATACAAAGTAGCAGATATGTAGGACAAACAAGTCTAGAAATCTATGATGTGATGCCTAGCATTAATAATTTCGTATTGTATTCCAGATTTTTGCTAAATGAATAGATTGTAGTTGTTCTTGCCACACACACACACACACACACACACACACACACACAATCTCTCTACCATTTCTCATATTACTAAGATATTTGACATAATTCCTTTGCAATCAAGACTAGATACATGGCTCTAAAGCATTCATGTTTTATGAGGACTTGAATGTTTTGTCATTTGTAAGTGTAATTGCAACTCACGGACAAGTTAAAGTCATAGATTATTTAGTGCTGGAAGTAGGGTGATTTCGAATAGAGCCTCAAGTTACAAATAAGAAAACTCAGACCCAGAAAAGAGAAATGGGTTCCCAAATCCACACTGGAAACCAATGGCAAAGGAAGAACCAGACTCCCAGGTTCTTGCCTCCCAGTTTAGCGATCTTCGAGCAGCTCATTTATTTGGGGGATTGCCACAGTGCTGAGAGCAGTCAGTCCTGGGAAGATCTCAAAGAAGCAAAAACATTATGGACTGTTTTCTTTTTATATAAGAGGGTTTAGTGACGTAAAGGACTGGGGAAAAAAGGAAACTAATAAAAAGATAAAAAGATAATTCCCAGAAATAGTCTTCTTTTAAATTGTAAGCTAGAGACATTGGCACTGACCAATATCTGTGGAGACTACACATATATTAACAGAGTTTGGTGGCATCGTGTTTTGCTTTTTAGAGTACTTAATTAATTTGGTATGCTTTGGGGTTAATTAGAGATTCCCTTGTAATATTAAATACCCTTGGGAAAGGTCCTACTTTAAATTTATGTAAGTCACTAGCTCACACAGAAATAAGAACATGGATTTAATAAACATATGAGAATTTGGACATAGAAAGGAAAGTAAGTTTTTTTAAAAATCCATCAACATGAAGCAAAAAAAAAAAAATGATTTCACAATCATGAGCCTCTAAAAATAATCTGTTTTTAAAAATCTTCCATTTTTATATATAATTACTTTTTAATAAATTATTTCATAGGTAAATAATATTGTTTTCATTTCTATTGCTATAATAAACTATTATAGCTGACCAGGTGGTGGAGCAATTACATTTCCACAGCTCTCAATGGCTATTTTGCTTAGGTACTAGTAACCTAATTAGAGTCAAGAAAGAGACTATTAAATATTCTAAGGAATAACCAAACTGATCACAAACTTTCAGGAGAAATGACACTTCAACAACATCCAGCTCATTGAAGACAACCTGTAATTAAATTAAAGCAGTAATTCCACTAATGGCAGCAGGAGAGCCCCCTCTTAACTCACCTTGAAGAGGTAAACCTTATCCCAGCAAAGCCACACTTCTAGGTAGGTATGAGTAAGGAATGGGAAAAGGTCAGCCCTCGGGCTCTCACTCCTGGATGCATGAGGTTAATGTAATTATAATTTTTAATGGCAAACCACATACCATTTTACAAGACCATACAGTACAGATTTCAATGTAATTATTAACCTCTTTGGCTTAAGCAGCTGTCCTAGGGAGATGGCCTCTGGGAAAACAATTTACTCAATCTAGATTTCCTCAAAAAGAATGGTTGGCTGAGTGTTTGCCAAACCATCTTTAAGTGCTCCCAAATTATTATGACTGCTTATAGGTACTTAGAAAATGTAACTTTCAACCATGATATTTTAAATGAAAAATATTGGAATTGGCATAGTTAGATTATGTGAAAAAAAATCCTTTGAATAGACAAAAGACCACAAAGAATTATAAAATACTAACAGTGGTACCACTTGAATGGTGGGACTGAGTGAATATTATTTTTTCTTTCTTATATTTTCTTTGATTTTCAAAATTTTCTAAAATAAATGTTCATTACTTTAAAGACACGATTTTAAGGTGTTATTTTAAAAGTAGGAAATTAGTGCCAATGAACTTAAAGAGAATGAATATGTACACAAAACAGTAGCATCTTTTTTAGTTGAATTATAAGGCTGTAAAGAATTCAGCAATGCATTTACATGCATTTCTATTTTGTTAATTGTACCAATGGGTGAATAGGGTCATAGGGATGGGCAAGGTGGGTGCTTGTTCCACCTATAGCCAATGCGTGAGAAATGTGGGAGAGATTCCTTTCAGTAGTGCAGGCCCTCCACAGCTCAGCCAATCTTCCCTGAGTTCTAGCTGCAGCTCCTTTCTCACTATCTGTGGGTACTAAATACCACTATCTTAAAGCTATCTAAGTATATCTTTATCACAGAGACAGATCAAAACAGGGGCTAAGCACCTTCTCTTAGCTGAAATCAAGGACTGACCTGTGCATGTTGATAAAGTTATGTTGCCTGGCAAGCTGAAGAGAAGGGAGGCTGCTGCATGTGAGGGCAGGGTGGGAGGTTTTATTTGCTATAATCTAAGTTTCCGTACCCACTATGCACTAAGCACTTTTCTAGACAATGAAGTTAAAGCAGTAGGCAAAATAGAGATCCTTGCTCTCTGTGCACTTACATTTTAGATTGGGGACACTGACAAATAAACATCCAAACAAAACTGTATTATTTTGGATGGTGACAAGAACAATAAGGAAAAATAAAGTAGAGAAGAAGGATAAAGGATGACTGGAAAAGGGAGGGGCTTCTAAAAGGGTGGCCAGGGAAAGTCTCCATGATAAGATGACGTTAAACTAAGACCTGAAATAGCCATAAAGATATCTTGGGCAAGAGTTCCAGGCAAAGGAAACATCAAGATCAAACGTCATAAAACTGGAGCATGCCTGGTATGTTATGCCCCAGGACCAGCAAGGAGGCAGGTGTGGCTCGAGCAGGGTTGTTGGTGGGGATTGGGGAGAGAGTTGAGAAACGAGGTTAGCAGCATAATGGGTACTAGAAGTAGACTTTGTAGATCATTCAAAGATCTTTGGCATTTACTCTGAGAGGGATGCAAAAGTTTGGCACAGAGGGGTGACTTGATTTGATTTTTGAAGCATTGCTCTGGCTGTTTTATTGAGAACAGATTTGGAGAGCGAAAACCAGGGCAGAGGCAGAGAGATTAGTTAGGTGGCTATTGCAATAGTCAAGGTGAAAGATAATGGGCTTGGACCAGAAAAGTGGCAATGAAGATGGTGAGAAGTGACAGGATTCTGAATAAATCTTGAAATTGTAAAGCCAACATAATTTGCTAACAGATTGAATATGATACAAAAGAAAGGCATCAAGGACAACTTCAGATTTTTTGTTTGAGTAACTGGAGAATAGAGTGGACATTCATTGAAATGGGGAAGGCTGTGGGAAGAACAAGTATGGTGAGAGTGAGGGGAGAGATCAACAGTTAGATTAAGTGTGAGTTGCTAATTATATATCTTTGGTGGACGTGTCAAGAAGGCAATTGGATATACAAGTGTCAAGTGGAGGGGCGAAGTCTAGGCTGGAGATATAAACTGGGAAGTTGTAAGCATATAGATGGTATTTAAAGCCAGTGCATATCGCTAAGAAAGTGGGTATGAATAGAGAAGTCCAAGGACTCAGCCCTCGGTATTTAGAGGTTGGAGAGATGAAAAATAATCACCAAAAGACGTGGAGAAGTAGACAGTGGAAGTAGAAGAAAAATAAAACACAATAATAAACAACAAAAACAGAAGAATGTGAATAAAGTGTTTCCAGAAGGAAAAACTTTGAAATGTAACCAGTAGGTCAAGACAGATGAGAACTGGAAGTCAGCGGTAATCTTGGCAAATGCAGTTTTGGTGGAGTGCTGAGAACAAAAGCCTGATTGGAGTGGGTTCAAGAGTAAATGAGAGTGACATCAATTTGAAAAACTACTCCTCCATAGAACCAATGAGAAAGTTGGCAAAATTGTCAAAATCTACTTTTTCGGAGCTCTGGAAATTAACCAAAGGCTTTACAATTTGAAGAGCGTTTTTTTTTTTTTAATTTCAGGGTATTATGAGGGTACAAACATTACAGTTACGTTTTATGTCTTTGCCTCACCCAAGCGAGGGTTAGACGCATGCCCTTCCCCCCTACAATGCTCCCCGTGTCCTTTAGTTGCGGGTTTACCCCCCCATCCCCCTAATCCCTGGAGAGTATAACTGCCATGTGAGCACCTTAGTGTTCATCAGTTAGTATCAATTTGATGGCGAGTAAAAGTGGAGCCCATTCTTCTGATCTTGTGGTACCTCATGAAGAGCGTTTTTATTCAAGAAAAATGGCTGAATCTAAGAACAGTGAGCTTTGTGGTATTTTAATTTGCTCTATATCCATCTCTCTCTCCCCAACTCCAGAGTAGCCTTGAAAGTCCACAGCCATGCAATCACAGTGAGAATGAGCAGTCTAAAAGCCACTGAAGGGAAGAGACTATGTTCTAAGCTTCATTCCCAGAGAACAGAGGACTGTCATTATCTGACCTGTCTAGTGGTTCCCTGGAAATCCTTACTCTCAGGGCTTGTCTTTATTTGACTGGACTCAAATCTTGCTCATTGCAAAACAGTCATTTCCCCAGGAGCATTTGTGGAAACAACCAGTGGCAATTGTTCAACATTGCAACTGCTTAAGGTGGTGAAAAAAGTTGGGGCAAATGAGAAGTTGACCAAAAAGTTCAAACGGGAATATCGGGTAATGAGATGCCCTTGGGAGATGGGAGAGCTCTGACATACAGTCAGCCCTCCATATCCATGCTTTCTGCATCTATGCATTCAACCAAGCAAGGATCAAAAATATTCGAAAATAAATAAATAAAAAATAACAACAAAAAAATAATACAAATAAAAAACCCAACATAGAATAACAAATATTTACAAGCATTTTTCACTGTATTAGGTATTGTAAGTAATCTAGGGATGATTTAAAGTACGTGGGAGGATGTGCATAAATTATATGCAAATACAATGACATTTTATATAAGGGACTTGAGCATCCATGGGTTTTGGTATCTGCAGGGGTCTGGAACCAATCCCCTGTGAATATCAAGGGACAGCTGTATTCCTGGAAATCTAGAAGCCCATATACTTGTTCAGGGTTGTCCACATACCCAGGAAAGACCTGAGAAAGCCCTAAGCTCTTGCCTCTGACTGACCTTGAGGCTCTATACAGGCAGGAAATGAAGGCTAAGGCAGAGTTGTAAACTGCCTGCCTGGGCATGGGAGGCATGCCAAAGATAGACTTTGTGTATTGGCCCCTGGGTTGTTTATTTCTTCACTGCAGCTCAAAAGCCCATTAGCACCAGGCTAAGATTTTTCATATCTGATTATTTTAAAAATAGTCCAGACGAGCAAATTTTTAACAATTTAGAGCCTGCCTGCCTGCCTTGAATACTCTGCAAAACCTCCCCTGATAGCCATTACCCATTGACAAGATAGAGCCTTGTGATTATAGGACCCAATCTGTTACGGCCCTTTGGAGATCTCTGACTCAGAGACTGCTGCTGCACTACTGAGTGACATTACCTAGACATATACCATCCTTTTTGAAAAGTTTACTTGAAAATGTATTCCAACTAACAAAATGTGAATCAAAAATAGGAGAAATTGTGGCATAAAAGGACTAACAATAAATATCTGAACAATTTAAACAGAGTTAAGTCTAAATGATCAATAGAAATGTGATCTCTGAAATTAATAAATCTATAAAAATTTTTTTGAAAAAATATTTCAAAAATAAATTTTAACATAAATGAGTCTAAAGCCACTGAAAATATTCACAGCTGAGGTATATATTATGCTGAATGTGTGTCAGATATCAAGTTCTATTACAATTATATGTTGCTTAAAAGACATGTATGTAAAGCAAAATAGGTGATCCATAAGAGGATAGATTCACATGTTAATATTAAAAGTCCTGACTAAAATATCAGCAAATCAAAGACAGAAGTATGTTTAAGAACTGTTTAACCAGCAACTGTTTATTTTGAGAATACAGTAATGGTTGAATGTTAAAAAATTGATCAGTGCTATCTGTCACATGAGCAGGTTACAGGAGGAAAATAATATGATTATGTTAAAAGGAACCTGAAAAAATTAACTACCCATTCAAAAAAGATAATTATTAGAAATCTAGGATTAAAGATTTTGTACTCAACATGATAAAGAATGTCTCAAACTAAATCATGACAAAAATTCTAAAGGTATTTTTATTAAAGATATTGGCCAAAAAGGATGCCTGCTATTAGCACTGTTCACTATTTTTGGTGAATATCTAGTTTTAAATATGCCCACAAATTGTTTGAGACTGAAAGCAGATTCTCCAGCCCAGTCAAGACTACAGATAACTTATAGCCCCAGCCGATCTCTTCTGAGAGACCTGGATTAGAACTACTGACCTTGATGGTCTAAAACTGCAGAATTCTGATGGTTTAGAATTCATCTCCTCCTGAATTCCAGACCATTGGAAATTGTGTGAGATGATAAATTTGTGGTTCTATATTACTTCATTTTGGTGTAATTTATTATACAGCAATATTTAATATGCCTTTGTTCAGAAAATTCTAATCAATATCAAATCAATTACATGATTCATAAAATGAATTATGACTATGAAAATGGAAGAGACAACAATAATATTTTTTGAAGTTTATATGAGTGGACTAATGAATTAAAATTTTTTTAAGAAGCCAAAATCTACAAGAAGATGTAAGTGAATATTTCATTGATCTTGGAATTGGTAAAAACAAACAAAAAAAAAGATATGAAAATATAAAAGCAATGGAAAAAACCATAAAGATGTCTAACATTTATTAAGCACATACTATATACAAAATATTACGCAGGAAAATATCATTATATACTCAGCAGAATGTCTATAATTAAAAAGACTATAACACTAAATGTGGGTAAGGATGTAGGACAATCATCACTCTCATACATTGCACCTGGAAGTGTAAAATGGTACAACCACATTGGACAAAGTTTGACGGTTTCTTAAAAACTATGTTTTCTAGACTTTCTATAGTAAGTGTGAAAGACTATTATTATCAGAAAAAAAAATATTTTTTATCCCATAAAACTTTAAGAATAGTTTCAAGGAGGCATTTTAACCTGGAGGACAGAGGAACACTTTCTGATGGTTGGAACAACGTACAGATGGAATGGACCTCTGAGATGGCAGGAAGGTTTCCCATCCCCCAAGAACACTTATCTAGGCAGGAAGACCACAGGTAGGAATATTTGAGAGCAGGCTTAAATAAGGCACGGGGGATTTTAGAGTATACTCAAATTATGAGACTCGATATATGAAACAGAGAGTGCCGTAGAAATGAAAAAGCCTCTTGAGTTTTCCTCAACTTTTACAAATTCAGTACTATACCATACATATAAAAACGCTAATCTGAGACTCCCCTTACCAACATACGCACAACCTGGTTCAGTATGTAACAGGAAAGTCCTCCTCAACACCAAATCAGAATTGTTTTACCATCTTAGCTGTGCTATAGGTATGGCGGAGTAATAATAACACCTCATATTTGCAAAGTGTTTTAGAGAAAGCAAAGTGCTTCAACATACATTGTCTCATCTAATTCTATGACAGCCCTGAGACATGCACAGTAGTGGGGGACGGGCTTTCCCAGACACTGCAAAGCCAAGGGCAGAGAGATTGTTCAGGGACATCTGGGCACTGACTCTGTTTTCTTCCCCCACACGTGGAGGGTCCTTGTTGGTGCTGGACTTGGCTCAAGAACTAAGAGAGCCTGATATTTGTAAACATTTCCTTAAAGAGATACACAAAGTCAGTTCAATTACATTTTTCTGGCTTTAGTTTCTTTCTCAACCCCTTTGGCACCCTGTCTGGAAGGAGAGCCAGTGTCAGCGGAATGCCTCGTGATGACCCCAGGGTTAAAGAAAAGGCCGAGCAAAGGTGGCTGCACTCACCTCTGCGTCCATGGCTACATTACAGGGTGTGTGTGAGTTTGTGTATAGAAGCTTTTCGTGTGGGTTAAGAATTTATCTTCGATGATGCACGTGGATACTACTGTCTCTATTTTTCTGTCTTTATTTTATTTATTTATTGTAGGTCATAAAACTGAAGTTTAGAGGGATTAGGTAGAAGGCCCAGGCCTAGAATATGTGACACCAGCACTTTTGGTGGAGCAGAGATGAGGGCAAAATTTTCCAGAGTATTATTCAAATGAGTTCCTAGTGAAATCTATCAAATCCTGTTTGTCAACTGATATAAAAAACAAACCAAAAAAATACTAATTTGCACTTTGAATTTATTTAAAGTTTTAAACAATTTTAAATGCTGTAAATGCAGTCCTGAGCATTCTGAAAGTGTTTCCTATCAGGCAAGACCACGTGCACCCAAGATGATTGGTACATTAGGTGTTCTCTTTCTCCTAAATGACAATGGAGAACTTGAAGAAACAGCTCTGGCTTTGGCACCTGTGATTGATGCTCCATTTAGACAGGGACTTTTTTTGTCTGAAACATTCTGGTTACTTGTTCTGTTCATAAGGGGAAGTGGGGAGGAATTACACCTAAGATAGGCCAACCAAAAGAGTTTAGAGTGATTGTACAAACTCATGACTACAAATCAAATAACAATACAATAAATAGCATCACATATTTGGAAAGCTCCTAATGAAAAACCAGAATGGGATGGAGGCAACAACATATTTCTGTAGTCCAAAGTCTTTACTTTGAAAAGAAAATCTACATCAAAGCTTAGAGAACCTTGAACAAAATCTTTTAAGGCTAGGACCAGCATAGATGACTTTTTCCATTTCATGCCTTCAAGTTACCAAAACACAGTCCCATATAGATACTTCTGTGTTTGAGCAGGTGGACTAAATCCTATCTTTACTGAGCCAAGGGCCCTCATGTTCCAGCTCTGGAAGTAAGAGGCCAAGTCCACTGCCCATTTTGCAGTCAACAGCAATCTGAACGGTAGCTGCTTCTCCAGCTTTTCAGGTTGCTACAGCCTTAACTAAGGTCTGCCAAGAAAGAACTCCAAAGGAGCAATGTCATCTCCATTTTTCCAAATATTGAAGCCCATCCATAACCTAAAACCTGCATTTCTAGGCTGTCTCCAAACTCTACGTGCAACCGTTGGCTGACTTCAGATCAAGCCTGACTTCTGTGTGTAGAGATGACTTGTAACAAACTTCCCTACTCCAGAATTTCAGGACCTTCAGAAGCCTCCCTGTCCCTTTGCATTCACTTCTCCTAAATACTTCAACTCCAGGGTTGCCTGAAATCGTTCAATTAGAGGTTTATTTCTTGAGCTTGGCTTCTGTCAAAATGCAATACCACTGGGGGAGTTAATAGCAACTTTCAACTCAGTGTGAAGATGTTTATCAGATTCCCTTACGAAGAAGGTTGTGATTGAGCAGAACACTTGTTGCCCCTCCAGGAAAGCAGGAAAGCAATGAGGAGGAGAAAAGATTTCCCGAAGGGGAGGAGGCTAGGAATATGAACACCTTTGGATTACACCATTTTTTTCTCGCTGGCCATGGTCTTGAGCGTTAAAATGCTCTCCATTCCTATCATGAAATCTTACCTACTTATCTGATAAACTATTCTAATCAAAAGCCACATCGAGTTTGTGTGTGCCCAATTTTTCTCTATCTTGACCAAATACAGGAAATGAATCACTTCGCAGAGCACATGGAGACCAGCCAAAGCAATCTGCAAGTTGTGTAATTCTCTCCCAGATCTTGGCTCTATGTATTCAGCAAGGACTTCAAGAGAAACCTCATTCTTACTCTCTCTTTCAAATGCACATGCCCAGATTTTTTTGGTAGACTTGTGAGCTTTGATTTTGCAACCTCTCGTTTCGGGAACAAGCAGAAAATAGTAACACTCCATTTGTTTTGTGCTTTTTCCTAGTGTTTTGTCCTCATGTTGAGATACATTGAAATAGACTTTTAACTTTAAATATGGAGGATCCTCCGTTCCTTGTATGCACACATACACATGCAAAGGCTTATGAAAACCATGTGACCATGAATTGATGGCCCATAAAACTCTATTTTTAGCATTGGATGAAAAAACCTGAAAGACAGGAGAACTAATTTTCCTGAATCACTCAGCCGAGCTATTGATTGGCAAAGCTTAGAACTAGACTCCTGTTTCAGATATTTTTGTTTTATTCTTGTTTACCGAGTTGTACTAACTGTGGAAACTCACGATATTTTCTATTTCTGAAGCGGTGTTAAAAGCATCCAAAGTAGGCAGGTATATTATCTTTGTTAAGAGATGGTGTGATGTTCTCTCTAACTATACTTATCACTGAATTCAAGTGCAGGATCTTTATAAAGTCTCTGTGCCATTTTAAAAACTTAACTTCAAAAGCATACGAGGTAGACATGATAGTCAACTAAATGGAATTTAAAGGCAAATTCAATTTTCTTCTTAGAGCTGTCGCGAACTTCAATTCTGCTGGCCATATTTCATTTGTCACAGGATCTGAAATGAGTACATATTGTGTGCAATTGTGTAATGTAGTTGCCCTAAACTTTAATACATTTACTTTTGAGTACCGTTTACAGACTGTTTCTCTAACACGCACAACCTGAGTTATTAAAGTGCACAAGGCCCTTATGAAGACCCTGTTTATAGCTCAAGTACAGAGCACAGGAATTCTAGCTAAATTACCTCCTTTTGCTGTTAGCCTGGTCTCCTTCATTTCAGACAGGCTATAAATCAAGAGAACTATATGTTCCTTTTCAATGAAAAGGAGAAATTCTTAAACTAGTACTTAGTGCATAACTGGTGCTAAAAGGCATGGCTACATTTTAAAATGGATTTCCACTTAGAATACATAGATAACGTCGAGATCTAATTGGAGTGACAAAAGGCACTGAAGAAGAGAAAGAGCAATAAATCAGATAATTAGAATGACCATCTCAGATATGTCTGTCATTCAGCAGCCACCAATTTAGATTCTATTATTTCTTCAAGGTCCATGCAAGAGCATGTCATGTTTCTTGAACAATCTTATTTCACAGGGAAACAGCCCTTCTCTGAATGTCCAGAGCATCTTTAAAGTCAGTCTGAACTCAGAGAGACCTCAGAGATCGGCAGGCTGGTTTGTGGCAGAGTTGCATCTAGAACCCAGGTCTGTTCCCTGTCTCCATCCTGGGATAGGGGTGGTCAAATATGGAGCTGGAAGGGAAAGCCTGAGGTTTTGAACCTGGGTGGCTCAGAAAATATGGGGAGCCCATGTTAAAGAAATTATATGGAATTCATATTGGATTTCTCGTTGACGATTTTAAGCGTATATTATGACATGTATTGCCTGCTCATCTATTTTGAATGCGTCACTACTAGGGCAGCACCATGATACACTTTCAATCTGAGAGTCTTTTTCTAATAGCTTCACACATGAAAGACAACTCGGTTCTGTACTCAGTATAACACACTTGGACCGTAAGCTTGTCCCTTCTCCCTCTGTATATAAAATTTTGGTATTTACTTTGAAGAGCAGAAATCTGAGACCACTCTTGTGTTTTATTTTTCTGTAAAAAATTCTGTCTCTTTTTTGTTGGGGGTAGGAGGTGACTACTTTGGATATAATTATTCATTCCAAGTAGTGGCCCCATTTTGGCTATAATATGCTTAGATGGGATCTTCTATCACTGGGCAGCCTGACTTGCTGACATTTCAAAACGGTGAAACACACAAACATCTACATTCTGTGGCAAATTTTGTTTACCCCGCAAGGGCCCAGCCTAGACTGTTTATTTGTAGGGGGTGCACTTGCCAAGCCCCTGTGTACTGTGTACCCCTGCTAATCTTCTCTGGCACCTCCACTTTGTTTCTTATTGGTTTCTTGGAAAGGCAATTTCAAAATGTGAATAGTTAAGGGAATACAATCAAGGTCAATGTGGCACAATATTTTGGCTTCCTCCAAATGTATACTGGCTTCAGAGAAATGGATACCCTATTACACTGTTAGGAGGAGGACAGAATATTACAATGGTTTTCAGAGACTATTTAGAAATATACATTAAAAGCCTTAAAAATGTAAATGTTCCTTTTGACCCCACTTATTCTACTTTTAAGAATGCACTTTAAGGCCTGGTGTGGTGGCTCATGCCTGTAATCCCAGCACTTTGGGAGGCCACGGCCAGAGGATCACTGGATCCCAGGAGTTCAAGAACAGCCTGGGCAACATAGCGAGATCCTCATCTCTACAAAAAAATTTTTTTAAGAATTAGCAGGGCGCGGTGGTACATTCTTATAATCCCAGCTGCTGAAAAGGCAGAGAGGGGAGGATTGCTTGAACCCAGGAGTGAGGTCGCGGTGTGCTATGATATCAAGCCCTTGCACTTTGGCCTGCGTGACAGAGTGAGAACCCATCTCAAAAAAAAAAAAAGAATCACTTTAAGAAAATAATCTTGGACATATACAAATAGTTTTGTTTAGGGTTAGTGACTTTTTAATAGTGAAAATTTAGAAATAGTCTATGTAACTAATAGTAGGGTATTGATTAAATAAATGCTAATATTCCCACATAATGAAATAACATATAGCCATTAAAATAATGTGGTAGACATATATCTAAAGACATAGGAAATATTAAACATATATTGAAAAGTAGAAAAAGATATCTGACCAGAATGCACAGCATTATCCCAAATTTGTTTAAAAATTTAAAAAGAATATATGTGTATTTATACATAGAATATATGTGTATTTATATGTGTAAAATATTAATGTTTACTATTTAAGGCTAGTGAAATTATGGGTGATTTCATCTTTCCTTTGTGTATGTCTAGACTTTCTGCGTTTTCTCCAATGCACATTACTTTTATCATATATAATCCAGGAAATAAAAATGATTTACTTTAAAATGCAGCATCTGCACAGTAGGGAAAGCTGCCAGCTTAGGTGTATGTCCTGGGCCAGAGAGTGGGTAGTCATGGCGAGACCATGTACCTTCACACCGTTCTCTGGGTGGTATTTCAGTTAGGAATGATTTCAACAAGTAACCGAAAGTCTGACAGTGAAATAGGCCGTGGCAACATTTATTATTTACCTATCATGTCTAGAGGTAGACACTTCAGGATTGGCCTGGAGGTTCAATTGTTATCAGTTCCTGTGTTTCTGCTCTGCCGTCCTTACACCGTTGGCTTCTCAGCCCGTGCATGTCCCCATCCGGTCTCAAGATGGCTGCTTCTTGCTTTCACAATCAAGACATGAGAAAGGAGGAGGGGGCTGCACTGGCATGTCCAGGAAGCAAGTCTTTCTGGGGCAAGGGAGAAGGGGCTTGGGACTAGCTGTTGTATGAGCCAATTAGAAATGTCGGCCACTGGTGAGAAGGGGATGTTTTCTTTGTTGAGACATATCATGGGCTGATTATTATTATTTTTCTCATTACAACTTCCTTAGTCTTATAGTTAGGAAAAAGTTTTCCCACAATGCTGGCGATGTTAATTTTATTCAGTGTGAGTTTTTCTTTCTGTGTTTTTAGGGGAGCTGGGAATGGATACATCAGAGTGTGCTATGCAGAAAACGTTTGAAATGCAGGCACTTGCGTTTTCAAACATTTGCATCCATTATCTCATATGAGCACGTGGGGTAAGTAGATATGGTTAAGAGGCAAGTATGAAATTATTCTGCAGGTTTTACACATGCTGAAACTGAGAGCTAGAGAGACTAAATGATAAAGAAGACAGATGGTCATAAGTCAGGCTCTATTTATAATGTCCAAGGATAACTAACAATGAGCTAGACTCAGCATAACAGGTCTCAGTACTTGTTCCAGGTCAGACACAGTTTATTACTATTGAGTTTGATTCCTCTATCTAGTCTAATGGTAAAAAAGTATTTCAGAAATAAAAGACACACTACCTACAATATATTTTGGAAATCCAAGAGTTTCTTTTATTTTACTGTGGATATAACCACCTCAACCACCACCTTTCTCTGGTATGAACGTTACTTTAAGTAATTTTGCCTTATTCTCCTATCTGTAAAATGGGAATTATTTTACGTAGTACTTGCCTTCCTAAGTAAGAGTTATTAGAATCAATTTGTTAATGTGCATATAAAAGGCTTTTCAAGATAAAAAGTGCTAGGCATTACTGTTATAGTTCTTCTAATGGTGCATTTAGTGTGTAATAGTTAAACCTCTTAAACAAAACACTGATGAAAGGTTGAAATTCTCTGTAATACGTGTCACTTAGCTGATAATGTTGCTAAATGACCAAGAGTCTATTTTAGTATTCTTTCAAGTGAAATGAATCCAGAAAATAAAAATTAAACGAGTTTCACTTACAAGTGAAAAATTTTGCAATAGAGTTTATTTGACCTGCAGGCTTTGAATATTCACACAGCAAGATTTTTGTGTCATGTCACTGTCACCTTTACTGTATTATCAATTCGGTCTTGCTTTATGCTCCTTCTTACTGCTCTCCTATTATTTCCTACAGATAACTTCCATTGAATGAATTATTCTTCATCATGTGTTGCTAGATTTTTCAACTAAAATGCTTCCTCAGTATTTATGAGCTGCCTTTCTGCACGATATAAACCCCTTTATCATGTCCATCCTTACCATTCTGCAATGAAAATTTTCCCAGTCGTTTCATGTGTGTATACATTTCCTCCCTAACTGTAAGAACAGAAGCTGGTTCCTTTTCTTTCTTTGGCAATCCTAATGAAAATGTTATTAATATAGCAAACATAATATAGTCCTTTATGTTTACATAAATAAACAGGAATAAAAAATGCATATACACATTACATAAACATTATTTTCAAAGCATTTTTTACATCTCTTAGTTCATTTGGTCTTCACTGGGGTGTGTGTTGTTATTCCTATAAAAAGTCTGCATCATATATATTTATACAATTTTTTTCTTGCCAAATGGAAAAATAATTCTATGATAAATTCATGATTTATAATGTCTATAGAGAAACATGAAATTAATATTTTCATAATATCACTTTCATTTTTGTCCATGCTCAAAACTTTAAGATAGGAATATTAGGAGAATGCAGGCCAGAGAGGTTAAAAGGATATGCCTAAAGTTATATGCTACTTGGTGAACAGTATGGGACCAGAAATTTGAGAAAGACATTCTACACTGATAGAAATGATATGAGATGAACATGCTTCTTCAGTGGCAAAGAGGTCTGGAGAAGCCGAATGATCTTTAAAAAATACTTTTCAAGCTCATGAAATTATCCTACTAGCAAACCATTGAGCACCTCCCAAGCCAAGCACAATCTCTTTATAAAAATAACCAAGGCCTACTCCCTACCCTCAGGTGGTTTTGTGACTTGTAGGTGAGACATGCACTTACTTAAGTCCCTGCAAATCAGTGGAAACTGTCCTTTGGGAAATCGGATAAAACCACATTGACTGTGCCTGTTCAGCCTGGGGGAGTGGGACTAGGAGCAGGGGATGGGAAGGAGTAAAAAAACCTTTACAAAAGAGTAAATCATATCAATGAATGGAAATAACAAGAAAATACCAATAACTTTATGTAAAACTAATTAGCACTCATGTCACTATATTACAATTATTTGTGTGTTTATTGTTGCTGCTGATCTCTGAGCTCCTCATTGCCATAAACCATTTTGTGGCAGAGACTGCTAGTTGGACACCAAAACTCATTCTCCCCTTCTTCCTTAGCACCAGAATTCTGACTTTTTGGCTGAATGAGTGACACCAGAATAAGTTTGTATCTCCCAGCCTTCCTTGAAGCTAGGTATGTGACTAAGTCCTGGCAAATAAAATGTGAACAAAATTGTTAATTAAGTGAGAGTTCTGGGAAAGACTCCTTAAGGGGAAGAGGTATATACCTTCTCTGCCTTTACTTCAATCTTTCATCCTACTGCTTGGGATACAGATGTAGCAGCTGATGTTTCAGCAACTGTCTTGGACCATGAGGTGACCCTGAGGGTAAAAACCAAAACGGGAGAAAGAAAAACCCTGGGTCCCTGATGATTCTTTGGAACTCCCATCCCCTCAGCTACCTGATTTCAGTCTTATTTTACACAAAAGAATAAACCTGAGTGTGTCTATGCCACATAATTAAGTTTCTGTTAATAGTGGCTGAAACAAATCTTAAACAATACACATCATATCTCTGTATTTCCAACCGATAGCATGGTTTCTAAATTGGCAGTTACTCCAATGCATGCACTTTAAATTTTATTTAATTACTTAAACCTGCCTGATTCCAAAAAGAATTAAAGACGGGGTGCTAAATAAATGGCTGCAAAATTTGAAATTATACCAACTTAGCAAGGAAGAGCATAAAGACTAAATCAGGAAAACAAATGCAAGATCGGAGAGTCGGTCCTCAAGACACAAAATCATAGAAATTATACAGAAAAATATAAAGGCAAATGCCACTCTGCTAAGGAAGAAAATCTGGCAACATAATTAAATAAATTATCTTATAGTTTTAAAATATGCACAATAAAATAAAAAAGGGAGTAAATAATTGGCTGTAAGTATAAGTTGCTAATACATTAAAGGACAAAAATCAAATTCAAAATGATAGTTGAGAACTGATCCTTATCAAAGCATGGAAAGGCTGAGCTGCACAACTGGTGGTAGTATTTGAGGCAATACAATGAACAAGCAAATGAGCTAGGTCAGGGAACCATGCGCTAAATAGGTGCTGGTAATTATGATTTATTTAACAATGGTGTCAATTTTTCTGTTCTAAACACTTTACAAATATTAAATCATCGAGTTCACATTACTACCTTATGATAGTGTTATTGTTATTATGCCCATTTTTCAGATTATGCCCATTTTTTAGATGGGAAATTGCAGCCCAGAAAGTTCATATTACTTGCCCAAGATCACACAGTAGGATTTTACCCAATGACCAACATTTTAAAAATGAACAGTGTTAGGCATTATTATTAGTTCTTCTAAGGTATGCTGTAGAGTACAGCATACTCACGGGCACACCAGCGTCTTGGCTTCTTTAAATCTACTTCACATTTTGAAATTGTGGAAAAGGAAGGGAATCTGGAAAGGGCCTAGGAAAAAAAGAAGAAAAGTAATAGGATAAAAAATTGGACTCCTGAGAAAAAGACAAAGTTGCTGAATGCATTTAATTTAGAAAAGATACCAAAGAATTTCAACCTCCAGTGAGAGTGTAGTCAGATAAAAGAAAGAATAATTTGATCGTGATAGCTATGAAGGAAGGTGTTGGAATCTCTGACCCTGAGAGTTCTTAAAATGAGAATAGATGATGCAAAACATATTTGCAGCCGCATGGATGGAACGGGAAGTCACTAGATTAAGTGAAATAAACCAAGCACAGAAAGACAAATATCGCATGTTCTTATTCATATGTAGGAGCTAAAAAAGTGGATCTCATAAAGACAGATAGTAGATTGGTGGTTACCAGAGGCTGGGAAGGGTAGGGAGGAAGCGGGGAATGAATAGAGGTTGATTAATGGGTACAAATATACAGTTAGTTAGCAGGCATAAGACCTAGTGTTCAATAGATCATTAGGGTGACTATAGTGAATAATCTATTGTGGCCAGGCACAGTGGCTCATGTCCGTAATCCTATCACTCTGGGAGGCTGAGGCAGGAGGATTGCTCGATCTCAGGAGTTCGAGACCAGCCTGACCAAGAATCAGACGCCGTCTCTACTAAAAACAGAAAAATTAGCCAGGTGTCCTGGCACATGCCCGTAGTTCCAGCTATTCAGGACGCTGAGGCAAGAAGATCACTTGAGCCCAGGAGTTTGAGGTTGCAGTGAGCTGTGATGACCTGGGGTGACAGAGTAAGACTTTGTCTCAAAAAAAAGAAAAAAAGAAAAAGAAGGAAAGAAACAATAATCTATTGTATATTTCAAAATAGCTAGAAGAGAATAATTCTAATTCTAATTCAAATGTTCTTAACATTAAAAAAAATAAGTGTTTAAGGTGATGGAGATCCCAATTACCCAGATTTGATCTTTACGCATCATATGAATGTATCAAAATATCACATGTACCCCCAAAATAAGCATATTATGTTTCAAAAAGATTAATTCTGAAGATATTATAAAACATTTGTTTCACTTCATCCATATACATTCTTCTGAACTAATTCTTACAATTCCCATAAGTATATGTGAATTCTGAATGCTTTCTCTGCCTTTCTCTCCCTTTTCTTCCTGGAAACTCTTCCTCATTCTCTAAGATTTGGCTCCAAGGTCATCCCTGTTGAAGCTCCCTAACCCTCACTCTTTCCCTTCCCAAGTGCAGTTGACTGGAGGGAGCTTCAAGATTTGTAGCCAGTCTAGACTCTTCTATTTGAGCTATTTTCCCACTGTGTTTGCAATTGTTTGTTCACAAGCAACAGCGCTCAGACAGGTGAGGAGCTTCCTAGGGTAGGAACCACCCAGCACGGTGATAGGCACATGCTTACCACTGAAGAAAAACTTGTTGAAAGAAAAAATAAATGACAAATTGATTAACCATATACAATGTTCTTATGAGGACTAGTGTCATCCAGAGAGGGCAATATAGTTTTTTTTTTTATTATTTCAGCATATTATGGGGGTACAGATGTCTACGTTACATATGTTGCCCTTGCCCCTCCTCCCCACCAAGTCCGAGTTTCAAGTGTGTCCATCCCTCGGTAGTTTTACAACTGCATCTTGAAATTTGACGATCTGTGATGTAAATACACAGATTCCACTGTCCAGAAACAATATTAGGAATAGAAGCCAAAGTAAAGTGCCAAGAAAGGAGTCAGACGGGGTGTTACCAATTATTTTTTCTTTAGAGAAGTCACCTGCTGACCTTGCTCTCTATGGCCAGGAGACATCATTGTTGATTCTCTCACCTTTGTCCTTTAAAAGGTAAAGAAAACATGCCTTGCACAGTACTCAAAACAATAGGAAGACAAAAAGAAGTGGGAAATTTGACCTTGCTCTTCACAGTTTCCTTGAGAATTTTTAGTAGTTTTATTGTGAAGCCTTAGTACTTTTGCTATGACCTCTGTATACCCCAAGGTCAGGTCAGCTTTGCACATAGCTTATGGATTAAACCCTTGGGACCATCATAGAGCCAGCCTGAGCTTTAACTGGCCTCAAAAACATGTACCCGAACCTACATATTCTTTTCTTTTGATTTGCAAGGGCTGGGGGCTCCTTTTTAAACCTCAGGTTCAACAGACAGTAGCTAGAATTTATGCTGAAGTGGAGTCACAGGCTTTGGAGCCGAGCAGTGTCCTAATGCAGGTGAAAAGCATGTATTGATTACTTAAAGAAAGTTAAAATAAAAGCAATTTTTCTCCCCATTTCGGCACATTGCAGCTTTTGGCCTATCCACTCATAGCTAAAAAAGCATTCTTTCCTGATAATCAAGCTTCAGCTGTCTGAATTTCAGGCCGAGCCTCTCCTCCTGAGCTCTGCTGAAGAGCTGCTTTAATTAACCATTATACCACAGATGTTATTGATTTTTTTTTTTTCAAATCTGGTTGAAACATCATTGTGCTGGATCATGGCCAAAACTAAGGCCTGAATTTGTGTGTGTGTGCGCTGCTTTTACTCCTTCTGCATACCTTATTAGTCTCCATGTCTGTTAAGTGCAATCCTTAGTATTAACTCAGAAAATACAGAATTGATTTTTAGCCTAGCAGCCGTGATCTAAGGGCTCCTAATTTGAAATCTGAAAACCTCAGTTGCTGAGGAAGTCTTTCTGCTGTTACTCCACACTTCCTTGAAGTAAGCTTTTTATTCTTTAATTTAAAAAAGAAATCTCCTCCTGCCTGTTACTTCTTATTCTTTCTCACACACACACACACACACACACACACACACACACACACACACACACACAAACTTGGAGGTTTCACAGGAACATGAGCCATTCTTTGCATTTTGAACATGTTTGCTGTGAAAGGCCCCCAGAGCCTATCCTCACCTGTCCCAAATGATTGACCAGCAATGTAGATTGTATAAAATTTTGAAACTGAAGTGTCTCAACACTTTCCATATTTTGGAGGAAAATTCGGAAGAACTTGAGTAGCATTCGCTTTGAGCAAATTGCAGGATATCGGAAACAACAGGGCATCTGCATTCCTTTTATAATCCACCTTCCAGGGATGATAAACTCAAGGAGCAAACGATCGCAGTAGGTTCCTAAATTCTGATAAGGTTTCTGTGAGTTTAGTGATACCTTCTTTAAACGTAATTTGAAGCTTTTAAAATACTGTAATGGCAGCTCTTGACCTTTAAAAATCACATGGAGCAAGAGGGGGTGAAAAATGTTTATTTACTCTGCATTAGTGGCTAACCTCCTTTCCTGCCTAGAACCACTAGTTCTTTTATACTCGGGAACTCACGCATGTCACCCCCATTCTTCCAACGTGAACCAGACAGGCCACTTGAGCTGGAGAAACAATGGCCTGTAGTCGGTCCTATGCCTCAGTGCGAAACAACAATGCAGGCCTCTTGACGAATTCTGGCGTCGCGAGTGGAATCTTGCAGTTCAACATGTCTGCTGAACAGAAGTTGGAAAAAGAAAAGATCATCTTGTAAACAATTAATTAATGTTTGTCATGAATTATCATTTTTACTTCCTTCTCAAGAGGCTCAAAGGGAATAAAAAGGCATTTTTGCAGGTGGTGGCATTCAAACTAAGGGCAATCAAAGGTTTGAGAGCTGAGGCACAGCACTCTGAGTCTCTAAGGGTGAATGGTGCTAGGATTAGAGCACAGCAGGGGGTTGAGGGCTTCAGGTGTGAAGCTTAATGTTTGTGATCAGCAAAAAAAGTCTTGAATTTATCTAAACTGCTCTTCTGCTAACAGTACTTCTAGCACATAAATGTTCTGAAACTGACAAGTGTTCTCATTGCTCTTCTAATGCAAACATGATCTGCATTTGAAAGATGCATCCTTTTGCCTAATTTAGAATGTGCATCACAAAGAGCGTTAGATGATGACCCCACAAAGAGATAACACACACACACACACACACACACACACACATACACACTCACACCCTCTAGACGTGCATGCTGCATTCATATACACACATGCAAACAGTCTCTTTCTTGCCTGGATCTTCTCTGAAGCTCCCAGTAAGGATGCTGTAAGATTGTTTTTCTTTAGATTCCTAAACCAGTGGTTGATAACTAGGACCCTTAAGAGTCATCTGACCAGTGAGTTCCTCTGATACTCTACTGAATAATTTTTTCATTTAGGTTTGGATAATTGTCTAGAATTTATCATGCTGCATGTAGTCTTTCTCCTACCTCCCTGCACTCCCCAAACTTTTATCAGTAGCAAGATATTAAAGAGTATCCAATATATGTAAAAATTGAACACACACACCAACAAATATTAAAATTTCCTAAAGAATTATGACATGTTTGCAACTCCTAGAACCTATAACCTAGGCATTCTTTTTTATTTTTTAATTTGTATATATTCATGGGGTACAAGTACAATTTTGCTACATTGATATACTGCACTGTGGTGAAGTCAAGGCCTACAGTGCATCCATCACTGGAGCAGTGCACACCGAAGGCAGGCATTCTTAACAGAAGGTTACTCAAATCCATTTCAACACATTGCTTAATGAATCCTCTCCATAATTGACTGCTGAACTCTAATGAAATACCCATTTTCTCTCTGTGTCATCAATAGATGTCACCTACTGGGAGAGCTCTAAAAAGAAACTAAGTTGAAGGTTGATCAGACATCACTTAGTGAAAGAGTCATCTTGGAAGGACCAAGATGAATCTGAGACTCTTGAGTTTTTAATCTAACCTTCCCGAATTCTCCCTTATCCCATGGTACCCACCCATTTTTCTCTTCTGCATTCATATTTCCTATTCCCTTTAGTATTCACTTACCATCATGCAATAAACACAAGTTCTTGGCACATAAAGCCTGGAGGCCCTCAGGGGTCCGAGATGACAAAATTAAATGTTGGCACAAGTTTGCTTCCTCTTTCCTTGACTCCCTTGAAGCTAATAAAGCTGAGTGCCGCTCTGAGGTTTAGACCATCCTTGACCCTGTCAGGGGTTTTCCCTTGAATCCAAACATGTAGTACAAACGTGTGGGCTTAACTTAGCAAAGACCCCTGGAAACTACAGAAGAGTTTGCGTAGAAAGGGCCAAACTGGAATATCATCAGGTTAGGGATAGGAAATGAGATTTAGAAAGTTTAGAAGACAAAGGGACCTGGGAGGAGAGAAAACCACACAACCCATTCGACAAGAATGGAAAAAAGTTGTAGAGTTCAAGGAGCCTCTTTTCTGCAATTTCTGGAAACTCTGGTTTGTTAATGTCTAAGAGTGAGCAAATGATTTACCAGAAAAAGTAAATTGATGTCTCAAAATTATCAAAGTTCTTCAAACCCAGAGGTCTACTTAAGTATTTAGTTTGGTTTTCTACTTTTTGTAAAGATGTTAAAATCCCATTAAAAGCCATTAGTTAGCATTAGCCAACCGCTCATAGAATTACATATAAAAACCGTGAAAAAGTCACAATGGGTGTGATTAACCTGAAAAGGAATAGAATTCATTACACCTTATACCCAAAGGAGCATCTCAGACCTGTGCCATGTACATTGGGGTTGTTTCTAAGTACCAGGATCCTGGGTCATGGTCTGTGGCTGTGCTGGTGGCCTACCCCAATCCCACACTGTCTCTCTGAACCTGCCTAATCTTCCCCCACCCCCTTGCTGAACAACATTCTGCATGTGGCACTGTCTGCAGGACAGATCATGTGTTTGAGGGGTGGAAGTCACCTTTACTCCCTGCCCGCTTCCCGCAGGCCCGATACCCACGTGCTTACTACTCCGGATGGCTAAGATAGCAGTCACTAAGGGCTTGAGGGGAAGGGGCTGAAAGGGCTCCAAGAAAGAGAAGAATTGAAAGTTTGTGTGGCTTTTGTTGGTCTGGGTTCCACTGGTCTAGATCTAACTAGAAAATGTTTTACTGTGGGCTGAATTTTTACGAAATTAAGATCATTTAGCTTTAAAATAAATGGCATTAAGCCAACCATAAAATATACATACAAAAAAAGTATCAGCCTGATGCCTTCCCCCTACCAGGAAAGACAGAGATTGAAAAATAGATGGCAAGGGCTTTCACATTCTTTTTATGTAAACAATTAGATTCCCTCAACAAGTGTTTAGCGGCAAGTTGCATTAACCCAAAGCAACCAACAATACTCTCAAGGAGTAAAAACAAGGAATAGTTTTAAGGAGTATTACTAGGAATATATCTTCCTCCTATGGCAGAACAACAGAGTTTTGCGGGGAAAAGTCCTCCTATAAATAATGAATGCCCCCCCCGAACCACCCAAGAACTAAGTGATGATGAAGGAATTAAAAATTCCTTCTTGAACGTCTCTACTGGTTGGATCTGTCTTTTCCAAAGGGATTGACCTTTCTAGGACTTCTGTCTGCGTGAGAGGACCCACCCACCCTGTTACTATTTTAAGGAGATCTGTGAAAGGCTCCTTATTTTGCCCCCCCCCCCGCCATTATGCCACCACTGTGTGCTAGTGCTTGAAATTAATCAAGGGCCCCTTCTGGGAAAGGGATTCCTCTTTGAGAGAAGCGGAACGGGACACTTCTCTGCCTGCCCGCTCCCCACAGCTCCCCAGACAAAGCCGCGCGACTCCGCGGAAGCTGCGAGGAGCCGCAGACCTGCCCTTGCCAGACAGCTGCTGTTTGAACCCAGTTCTGACCGTAAAATCAAAAGTGGGTCCGAGGGATGCGGTAAACACTGTGCAATGAGCCTTTTGAAGGCAGCTGATGCCTCATTTGGGGTGACATGTTGTGGCTGATGAGTGTGGATGATGTGGGGTTTTCGATAAGTGCCTCATCAGTATCCTCATCATGCTCGTGTTGCTCCGCCGCGGCGTGTGCCCTGACTTGATTGTAATTGCCCGAATCTGCTCCCGCTGCTCAGGCGCGCACAGTAATATGCAATAAAACAGCAAGAAGTGAATGTTAACCATCTGAGTTCTGACACGGCGGCTCTGCAGTTCAAGATCTCCATTAAGGACTGAAAAAAAAAAAAAAAAAAAAAAAGCCTGTAAGAAAGGAAGGAATCGGAAAACTCCCAGGGTCTGCTTCTGTGATCCAAGGGAAAGTCCAGAAATTAAGGAGCTGTTTAGTGTTCTTGGGTCCTCACAGGTAGAGACTCACAGCTAGTTTGCTGGTATTTATTTATAATTAAATTTTTTACATCCCAGGTGTCCCTGCTCTTGCCCATTAGCTCTAATAGCACGCGCGCCGCGGCTGCCTTTCCCCAGGTGTGGGTGGTGGTCCGCGGTCTTCAGGGTAGGCGGAGCCCCCAGTCGGTGTCCTGGGTATGCGGCGGGTTGTTTCAGCTACTGAATTTATAAAACCCAATTTTTCACTCAAAGAGGTGGACACCTGAAGCATTGCTGCATCAAATCACCCACTGCCGAGTGGCTTGGTTTTCAACTTCACTACATGCAGAGTGACGTAAGTTGTCTCTTCTGTTCTTTCCACCATTTCCACACACCGATGGAGGCCTCCTGTAACACTTGGAAATGAAACCTGATAGTGTCTGGGGCCCCTGACCCGACTCCTGGGGAGCGAGCTGGTCCCCAGGACTGTGCATTTAGTCTTCAACTGTAAGAAAAGAAAGCCTGTTTGGGAAAAGAGACCTTAGGTGCGCGGTGGAGTGATCGCCTTTCCTTCCTCAGATGCAATATTTTAAATGAGGGGGAAAAGGAGCGATTGTAGTTTACTTAGGAAAATTACCTTATTTCTTTAAAAATAAAGTTAGACTTTGTACAGTCTGGATTTCAGTATAGATCTGATGGTAAATGGGTACACTTGAAAATCTAATTTCGAAATTATAAAACTACTTTTTTTAGCCTTACCCCCTTTCATTTTTTACTCTGGAATATACCATAATTGCTTATCCTTTTGCAGGTAAAAGCTACTATTCAACCTATTGTCTACTTAGGAACGTTTCTTAAAGCATCTCAAAGAAAATACCATATTCTTTGTGGTTTCCTGTTAATCAAATCCTTTGGGAAGCCAGTGGCAATGGTAACTTCAGAATGAGATTTTCATTACATATGGAAACCTTTACCATCGTTTCTTACTCTAAAGAAAGTAGGGTTTGCTCAAAAGCGTGTATTCTTTTTTTCCCCCCTCCCCATTCCTAGTAGCAATGTCTTTTCAGAACTTTACTAATGATGTTTGTTTGGACTGCGGGTTTTCTCTTTGCCAAAAAAAAAAAAAAAGCCTCATGTCTGAAACTAATGAATTCAGCCTGCACTCCCACTTGGAAGCCCCTTTACAGATGGAGTTTCATTAACTGTTTGAATATCTGTATCAGTAACTGCTCAAGAGAAACAATTCCTGCTCACATGGATAATTAATGGAACACTTCACAGGAAAAGCCCATCTCTTACAGTAACTACCTGGCCCTTGCTTAGCAAACCTGTCAGGTTTAACTTCCTCCTGCCTGTGCCAGTGTTTCCTAAAAGCAGCCAGAAGCTCCTTTTCACATGGCATGAGTGAGTGTAACTGCCTTCTTACCACTGCTGTAGGATACCGGGTCTTGTCTAAGTTCCTGGTAAGTTCAGCTTGGGTCTTAGGTCAACACAAGAAGAGAATGAAAATACCCTGTAGCTGCTACCCTCAATAGTGCCCTAGGAGGCAGCCTTTCTCTCCACCCAAGGACATCCTTCTCTGATAATAATGGCCTTATCCATCCTTTATTATAAGGCAAGTTTTTGGATCAAATTCCCATATGGGGTCATCCCATTCCAGCTTTTAGAATTCCCCCCTGAAAATTCACGTAGAGAAAATCTATTTACTTCCTGCCTTAACCAGGTGTGCAGTGTTAGCAGGTCTATACTTTTACACAGCTGTTGATTTTTATCTAAGAAGTGGTTACATTTCAGAGGTGATTCCAGGATAGAGTTCTGGCTGTTCTAATTAACTTAGCATTCTATTGCAGTTTATGGAAGATATTCCCTTAACAGGTGACATACAAATGAAGGATTTTAAGTCTGTTAAAAACAGACACCTTAAATGAATACAATTTTAAAATGCTAAAAGATAATAATTGTATGAGAGAAGCACAAATGGATAAACAATTTCAGTGAAAGTGTAAATACACTAAATCAGCGTGCCATAGGGGTGTACTCTTGGAGGAAATAAGTTAAACCAGAAAATATTATCAAATTCTACCAGGACAGTAGCAAACTTCTCAGAAACTGATGTGTCATTTTTTTAATCAAAAAGTGATTATAAAGAACGTGCAAATGAGCAAATAAATAATTTAAAAATATTGTGCACAGGTTTTAAAGATTCTTTCATTAACTAGCATTGACTTGTTTTATATGCTAGCACACAAGTAGTAAATTAAAAAGGAAGCTACATAGAACTTTTTAGCTATAGAATATGTACTTTTAAATTCATATTTAAGTATTTGCACGTATATACAGTGTGTGTTCACATAAATCTGAAGTGAATGTTTGCAAGAGTTTGCTCCCCAAAATAGTTTTCTACTATAGCAATTAAGAAAAAATAACAAAAGGAGGAAAATGCAAAAAGCTTTTGTTAAATGGCAAGTTAATCAGTAAGAATGCATAAGTCAGCTTTTATTTTCATTTTTATTTTTGCGTAAGTCAGCTTTGAGATGGTGTGTCTTAGAAAACCTGATTGGATTCAGGCTCATAAGTTCTGGCTCTGAATTCTGTACAAGTTGAACGATGTACAAAAATTGCGGCATCAACAGTTCATTTCAAAAAGATTCCAGGAAAAAAAGTACCCAAAAAACAACCTTGTGGTAACATTTCAGCATTAATAGCTGGGGTTGCCATGGGCACCAGAAAGAAGCTTAGTATAAGGTCTGCTGCCTGAGGTTACTTGTGGGGGATGGACACAACTAGGATGTACAGTATGGAGGGCAGCGTCATCTACGGAATGCAGGGTCTTCACTCCATGGGACCTCCACAGATGCTGTGTACTGTTGGTAGTGGAAGAGAATGGGTCTATATGCTTGTTATATCCCTGGGAAGTGAGAAATAACTGATACCCTAGAATATATAGAGAGACTCAAGTTACTTGGCCAGGCAATATGAGCAGGGTTGGAGGATCAATTGGTGACCCCGTGCAGTTGCCCAGGTCTTAGTCCTTTTCCTGTGTGCTATATTTTATGGAAATGTATAACCAGGTATCCTTCCAGATTATAGGTTAGCTCATATTAGAATTAACCCCAAGCTGCAAATATGGCCCCAAATTTGGTAAGCTTATATAGCTTTGGGCCCAAACCAGCAAAAAAGTCATGGAAGGACTCCTTCCAGAGCCAGGTCTCGAATTTGAGTTTATTCAATCAAAGCCTTAGGGTAGCTTTGGTATCCCCAAATAAATCACCCCTCTTGCTGGAGCTCCCAAGCTTCCTGGCCACCTGGACAGACTTTGGGGCTAGAAATAAAATACGTCTTCGGTTTAGAAACACAACACTGGGGTTACAAAGAACAATTTAACCTATCATAACTTAATATATTCTATTCCATGAACACATAGAAGAAGCTTTAATGATTAATGGTAAATTCATAGTATAGTGTCTGTTAGTATATTAGTGTCACAAGGAGAGTGTCTTAAAGACAATGAAAATGGTGGCTGTTATGGGTATAGCAGAGAAAATCAGCAAATACCCAAGTGTCGATGAATAAGACATTCCCATCTTTCCTAAACTTGGGACAAAAGAGACTAAGGAAAGATCTGATTTTTATTCCTTTCTTTTAGCCAGTAAGAACTTACAAAGAAAAAGAAATCCATGGAATAAACTAGTAATGTGCCTCAAAACAGACAAAGGGAATGCAAAATTAAATTCTTGATGTGAAAGGAAAAGCACAATGAAGGCTTCTAGATGAGATATCTTTGGAGAAAATTTCAATTTCACTGTTTCTTTTCTTTCTTGCTTGCTTTATATTTTTTCACAGATATGCTCTGTGGAAAGCCTGAAAGCCTTTTTATTATTTCTTATTTTCTTTTTCTTTTTACTATGTGGTATACATTCGTTTTTTTTTTTTTTTACTTCCAATGTTGAAGCAGTTCCCATTTTTCTAGTTTTGTTTCTGACACCTAGCTGTGACCAACAATACCTTCCATTCAATCTTTCTTTCATCTGCTAGGTTTCTCTTATTTCCTTCATCTCTCTTTTTCCTTCCACTCCTCCCTTACCTCTTATTAACCCTTGCAGTTCCAGGTATAATGTGATTCTTATAAAGATGCATTTCTTTCTTTCTTTCTTTCCCCAAGCCTAACCTACTGTTTTCATAAACTCAAGTCTCTATCCATGATTTTGTCTAACTAAATTCATGGGTTCACTCTTTTTAGCAAACAAGGAACTCATATTAATTTATTGTATAATATATAATTTTGCCTTTGTCTTTGGCATGTTTGTAAGACGCTATTTTCCTTAGGAGAATAAAGTATATTTTAGTCTGAGGATCAAACAGTACCACCAACAGCTTTATATTGTATTAACTTGTTAAGTCACTGACTTCGAGGGTCTCTAACAAGAATAGGACATGATTTAAACATGACATAATATCCTTTGTCACTTTTTTCATATGATTTTTCTTATGGAAGACTGCATATTCCATTGAGTGGCATTTATGTCAGGAAAATATCTTTAGGGAGCTAAATATATGAGAGATGAACTAAAATTTAAAGTTGCCATATAATTTCAGTATCTTGAGTTTCAGGCACATGGCACTGATATTTGAGTATACTCATAATTTTTCTCCATGAAAATCCCAAATTTATAAATGAGACTTATTTTAATACCCTCCCTATTCCTAAATATTTGCTTTTTTGCTGTATTCTTCCACATGTTTATATTTTAATGTTATATTTCTCTATATTAGGCTCTGAAACACAAGGAAAAAAATGTTCTTGAAAACCAGGGATTATGTTTGCTTGTGGATATGAAAGACATAAGCCTTTCTTTAAATAAAATAAAGTCAGAGAAATAAAATTCAAGTGTGCTTATTTATCAGGAAAAAAAGTCTTTCTACCCAGAAAGAGATTTTTTTAAACTCATACTTGGATTAAATATTCAGAGTTCATAGTATACAAGAGTCTGTAAGTTAAGGCACTTATGGAAAAATTGATGAATGCAAAATATTTTGCATAAATCAACAATGGAATTTTTTATAAACTTAATCAACTTGGAAACTACTTCTTTGGTGATATTTTGCACCTTGCAAATAAGGCTTAAGGAAAGTACTTTTAATTTTTTTCTCTTGCAAGAGACAGTTCACTTTTAATACAGCATAGAAATAATCTTTACTGTGTAAAAAATGTATTGAAGTAAAGCCTTGAGTGAATGTAAACTTCGAAAAACTTAGGAAAAACTTTTGGATGTTTGTGACAATATATTCATTCATTCCTTCCAATTTACTTTAGGACATTAAATTTTAAATTTAAAATAAATGAAATAAATCATCTTGAGAAAAAGACTGTATTTTAATTAGGAATAAATTGAAATGTGAAATATTGAAGAAACATTAGAAACTATTTAATGTAATATTTTAACAAATATTTTGAAAGTTATGTTTTCCAAATTCAGAAAATGCATTAACTCTATGTAGTACTAAAAATCACAGAATACAGAACTGATCTTTTGCATGCTACTCTAAATTAACCACATAACTAAAAATAGAGTTAATCATCCAAAACATTTGTCCATGCACTGCAAATGATTTTTTGATGCAAGTGTCATATTTAATGTCAAATTCATGATCTTAAAAGCTTATTAGGTAGATATAGCAAATGATCTTTTTTTTTTTTTATCTTAGGAACAGTTTCTCTTTTGAGTATTCTCTTTATTTTTTTAGTTGTCACTTGCAGCATAAACTTTCATTTTCATCAATTGGACTTAAACAATAATGTTTTTATTTATACTGTGTTGTAGGGGGAGATTTTGAGCATAAATGAATTGCAAAGCATGTGAATTTTGGAAATGCTTTTTCTTTTATTCATGAAAGTGGAAGTATTGTACCAGTAAAATATGCTTTCAGGATTGCTAAGATATCACATTCTTTTAATAGACAACAGTAATTTTCTCCAGCTACATTATGTCTCTATGTGTCAGTCTAATAATTATATGCTATCAGTTTTGTGTCATTTCCTCTCAGATTCCCAGTCTACTGTGCACCACTTTTAACTGTTTTACTTTATTCAACATACTTTCTAATTGCCATATCAAATTGAACACATTTTTAAGTATAATGCATTTGACCATAAACCATGGATTTGCAGTTGAGTATGCATTACATCAAACTTATAGCTTTAAATTTTACTTGGGAGAAAAGCCTTATATTTTAATGCAGGTTTTGAATGCAGATTTACTATAAAATAAGTGAATAATAATGCCAGGTTATTTTGGAAAGTGTTCTTTTATGCAATCACTGCATTCAATACAATCACAAAATGGCTGCCCAACAGGTGGTCTTTTCAGAGTGTTAAGCCACAACAATCAGAACAAAAAGGACACCAGAATCTAATGTTCTCAGAATTTAAAAAGCTGTTCACTTTCTTTTGTTAATTTTCAGATTTAGCCATGTTCATTATTGTTGAGCTCCAAATGCAAGACATTCTTTTTTGACATTTTGCCCTAAATAGACACTGACTGAGGCTGACTCTCCAACTAGCTGTTTTGTCACATGTGAGCGGAAACTAGTCATGAACAATGAGTGTGCATTCTTGGTTCTTAAATGGCTAAGGAACGGACCAGTTTTGACATGCTGCAAATCTGGCAAAGTCTGGGTTAACAAAAGTGTGTTTGACAAAAGATGACGTTTCTTTTCCTATATTTTCCCCAAAAGTAAGTGTTTAATTATGTCCTACACATTTTCTTCTTTTTTTGCCTGGAGGATTATATGCCCTAGTGACAAGCTCATTCACTCTTTGAGGTTATTATGTGGCATTATGGACCATATCATTCAAAACTTCCTTTGGAAGAAACTATTCTTTAACCAATAATTGTTCACTTAAGGGAAAAGGGTTAAATATATATATGTGTGTGTGTGTATATATATGCATATTTGTAGTGCTACCATTACATTGTGCTGGCATTTTATAAGGTAAAGTTGTTTAAGGCACTTATCAGAAAATTGATAAATGTGGCAATGTAATTTTCTAAGCAAAATACCAGGCTACATTAAATATAAGAGGAAAAACATTTCAGAGGACTTGAATTTACAAATAGACAAATGAATAAAAGAAGAAAATGAAGAAAATAACTTTTATACAGTACTTAAATGTAGGACTTAAAGTGTACCTTCAAGTAAGTTGTTAAATGTCTTATCCATCATTATAAAATGTCACCTTTTAAATTGAGCTTTTAAAAATATCAATATGTACAAAGCATGGCATCATTTATATTTCTGCAGAGCTAAATAATCCTTCACTTAGGAAAAGAGTCTAGTAATAGGTGTTTGGGAGAAGGGCATATACAGATTTTATAATATGAATAAATTGAAGTAATGTATAATAAATTCCCATTTATCTGCAATAAATGGGAAAGTTTAAAATAACTGAAGTGTTTTTGTCTGCATGGTATTATAGAGAGACACAATAAAAAAAATTTTGCATTTGAGAGTCTTACTTAAAATGCAATGTAGAGCTACTCCAGATACAGCTGAGTCACCCTTACCTGCTGCAACAACAGTATTTTTCAAAGAACACCGATGTGCAGAATGGTGAACCTAAGGCATTTGGAATTCTGACTTGTCTTTGTAACCATCAAAAACAAGATTCCATTATATGTGGTAGAGTTTTTAAAAACCTCTTCATATTATCTTAATCCTTGATACTCAGTAATGTATTTATTATAAGTGGAACTTTCAGTTTCCAAGACATACAATCTTTAAAAAACAGTTTATTGTGATGCTCATAGCCTTTTTTAGACTGGCTTAAACAACTTTCATTCTTCAAGGATTCTAAGCTTTCTTGTTTAGAGAGTTTCAGCCTAATCACTTAAAATTCTACCTGATTTTTAAGGTAGACCTAAGTTTCCCCATGTAAATTAGAATTGGCCTTAAAGAAAATCCAGTAAGAAGAGACCAGGGGGATTATGGCCAGGCCAGGCAATAGTGTACATCCTGCCTTCCACCCACATTCCGTTGGGCAGAATTCAGTTTCATGGTTGCTATCTAACTGCAAAGAAGGCTCCTCGGGAAGTGTAATCTTCCTTTCTGCCCAGAGAAAGAAAATAGTATTGATGAGAACAGATCTCAGCCACAGTGATCTTTAGCAAAAGATTAGAGGTCATTTGATTTTCCTCTCAATTACTTGGGCATACCCACTTCCAAGCTTGGCTTACCTGTGCACACATCTTAAGTGTGTCTGACATCTCTGCTCTGTATCATGAACTGAGTTGATCATTAGCACTTAGGGAAAAAAATTATCCTTCTAATCCTTCCAAAGCATTTGAACTGATCTGGATTTTACAGAAACAATTTTAATTAGCTCCTGTTGCCATGAAACAATGCACTGCTATTTCCCTGATAAATGGTGGCCCCTAAATTTGTTCAGATTTATCCAAGTGTCAAAGCTAACGAACCTAAACATACCTAAACACAGAACAAAATATAAATTTGTATAGTAAACTTCCAGAAAAGAAAAGGTCTTGTATAGACACTATGGTTTTTCATTGGTACTAATTATAAATCAAAGCAAAACTATAAGCTGTGAGGTTCAACATAGTATGTTAAGTAAAAAAATCCCACTCTATTCATTGCAAAAAATCAGAAGCAATGCTATCAGTGAACTATTTGTGTAGACTATGGCCCTCTGGATTATCAAATGTATATCTATTTATTTTTAGCAGATGATTGTATTTTATCTGCCAGTTCAAAAGTGTGAGGAGAGATATGTCTTCAACGTGAATGTTAACATCGAGTAGCGTTGGAGATGACTGTCCTTTTATTATGCTCTTGTGGAGTTTGCATTATATTGTGGAACTGGAAAATGGTGCCATAATTAATTTGGGTAGGAGTCTAGCCACATGGACAGAAGCAGTTCACCTGCACTTATGAAACTGATTGGTAGAGAGAATCTATTTTGCGGCTGAGACCAAATAGATTTTTCATAATATTGTTATGCTAAGTTGAACATCACACCTTTTATGTTCTCCCTATTTGGCCTTGAATAAACATCAGTACAATAATCTAAATGGTTTGCAAGTGGTCATGAGCAGTTACCCATCTGCTTTGGACAGAATTATACAAATCAATTACGTGGACATAAAAGGCAAACAAATGTGGGTGAATCAACAACAGAAATGAAATGGATGAACTCTTAAGTTTTGTTCATCCTATGTAACCCCTTCAATAACCAAAGATGGGTAAATTACACTCATTAACCTTGAAAAATTAGATGATTTCTACATAATAGGTTTAAAACAATACCTTTCTATTCCAGGTTATGATGAGTATTTTGTCCATGACATAGCATAGTTTAATTGAAGGTCTACAAAAAATGGATTGTTTTGATATGGGTTGTTCCTTCTTACAGAGCTTATTCCATGAAATTAGCTTATATTTGTTTGCCACTCTATAACCCAAAATAAAACTACAATTGTTCAGTTGTGCTTAGGTAAAAGTAAGCATTGACTATCATAGGAATGAAGTGTGTATGTATTAATTTTAAGGAATCGGTATTGAACCTGTGCGCAGGGGCTTTACCTTGAGAGAGACCAAAACCTTACTGTTTAAATTTTCCATTCAGTTTTTGTCAAGAAAGTCTTATCAAATTGTTTTACTGCCATGAAAAACTCATCAGTGAAGAAAACTTGTGTTGGGATAAAGGTAAACAAAATCTGAAATATTTAGTGTTTCGGAGGCTGTTCCTATTCTGTGAAAGTAAGACTTACTGTGAGACTGTTAGGGAGATCATTGCTGGGAAGTTTTGAGGGAAGCGGTTCTGGTCCCGATTCTGTGCCTGTTAAGTGGAGACACTTTCATATCACTACGTGTTGGTTGTCCTTTCCCCGGTCAAAGAGGCTTCTGGTTTACAGGATCTGGGCTGAAAATCCCAGTGTCCATCACCTCAGAATTGCTTTACAGGAAGCCATTTGTGACCAGTTCTCCAAACTGAGAAGGGACAGGCTTTGTGTGTGTGAAGAAACAAGCTTGTATTAATATTACAGAGAGTATTATGTTGGCATAGGAAGAATGATTGATTGATTACACTGAAACTGTACACTGATAGCCATATCTAGGATACCTCATCAGATGTCACCAGCCTGACAAAAGATTGAGTTCCCTTGCTGTGCTGTAAATCTATTATATAATTATATAATCTATTATATGACCACAGAAATGTTTTCTTTCCATTTCTATCTTTTGCCACTGTGTTTTCTTTGTTTCATGCTTTTCCTGAGTACTTTCTCTGTGTTAGATCCTCTGCTAAGAGCTTTGCTTTTTCATATTCTCCCTCTCACACTTCCTTCTAGAGTGAGATGTGATATAAATTGAGCATATTCTAAGCCTTACATTTGCAGCTTGTTCTGGCGGTGTGTCTGGGCAATCTTTCCAGTCTCCATTTGCCGTCTTTCTGTGTGTGTGTGTCTTTTACCAGCACCTGCACACATCCTGATTTCTTAATCACCCAGGGTTGTTGCTTACCATTGTTATGTTTTCAAAGCTCTTCATGCATCAGGATTAATCCAGAGGATTTAAGCTTGGCACTGGGGGAGTTAAAACACTTGAGGAGTAGTGTAAGTTCTTAATTAATACAGAAAGAAGAATCACTTATAATTTATTAAAAAATATCCAATGCTGATCCAAATAATATTTTGGAGTAAATGGGTATGTAGTGAATAGTCATCCATGGTTCCTCATTCACTGATTCTTCCTGCTGGTGTGAGGGCTGTTCAAAATAGCACTTCACTTTTTGGTTTATTTATTAAGATCCTGCACTCAACTACAAGAAATTAGCCTCCTAGAGGTGAATCACTTCCTACACTGCAAAGAAGAAATCTGTTCCTATAGCAAAGAAGAAAATCCTGCATACATTCCTGAAGCAGACAATAAAGAAAAGATCAGATAGGTTTTATTGCATAGCCCATTCCAAGTGTGAAATAGGGCAGCTGGATGTTCAAGTAATGTGACCTGAAATAGTGATGTTATTACTACCTATTAGACAAAGGAAATGTCCAAGATGGGACATGATGTGTTTTTTGGTGAACTTTTAAACTCAAAGCTCTTTAGCGACTGCAAAATGGAATAGCTTGAAGAAAAGTGTTTTCCTCCACATAGGATGTTATGAAAGCTAATAGTATAACTGCACTGGAAGGGACATTGAGAGAGCACTCGCCAAGCCCTGCATCAGATATGCTAAAATCGCCCTGCTGTGAGCCAAAGTCTCTGCTTTAATTTTCCGAGGAATGCTCTGGTGTGGGGATTGTTTCTCTTCTTTCCTTCTATTACCTTCCAGTGTACTGGCTGCCGGTTTATTGAATTGGAATTTTCAAAGACTTGCCCCTTCCATCTCCAGATAGCTAATGACAGTTAGACTTTAAGTCTTTCAGCAAAAATGTATTCCTCAATAAAGGCCACTCTGGGGACAAAGGTATAGCGAGTTACAGTTGAACTGCCTGCCTGACTGAGGCTGTGTACAAGCCTCAAAGAGGCCAGGCAGGGCCAGGAGAATTACTAAGTTTTGGTCTTGCCTCTTTCCCACTCCTTCTCTTCCATCTTTTTCTTTACTACTTTGTTAGTAATAAGTAGAGGGACACAAAAATATCCATTCATACTTGAAAGAAATAGCTCAGATGTGGCTCACACCATGTCCCATGGAAAGGGTATATATAACCTTCACTTCACCACCACTTTGCTCAACTAAACAAGTTTTTGCCTGTCCTGATACACCTAGTGAAAAACTTGTTAAATAAGCATGAGTTTGGGGGCTGACTCTTAATCCCTACTTCTCATAACCCCTCATAAGTCCTTCATAACACCCCAACAATTATATAAGAAACATTGTGCATTGACTGTGTACACAACACTCTGGTATGTTTGATATTCGGCCCTTCTCCTAAATAGACTCTCCTGCTTCCTGCCTAGCAGGTCTTCTCACTGAGGCAGGTTTCCCTGGGCCAGCATTCTCCCTACACTCTCCCCCTCAAAGCTCAGCAGTTCTGTGCTCCATTCCCTGGGGTGTTTGGTAGCTTCTTGGCCAGTTAAGGAGGTGAGTGTGGTAATGACTCAATCACACATATTAATCCAAGATCTCCACCAGGTGGTAGGGAGGCTCGGTTTAGGAAGGAGACATTTCCCATGCTCTTCAGAACTCACTATGTGGGTGACCAGTGGATGCCCCAACTAACTCTGAATCTGTGTCTTAGGGGATGAAGTCAGAGTGACTGGCTCTCCCTCCAAAGAGAGTCTCTATTCCAGAGTTTGGAGCACAAACTGATACAGGAAAGTGGACCCTAACACTGGGGTCCAGCCTGAAGGCTAAGTGGGTTCTTGGCTTCGCACAGGAAAGAATTCAAGAGCGAGTGGGCAGAGTAAAGCAAAAGCAAGTTTATGGAAGTAACAAAGCAGAAGGAAGGCTTGCTCCTTAGAGCATTGGTTATCTCTCAGAGCAGCAGACAGTAGCACCTTGTGAGTTTCTGGGGACTTATTTTATACCTTCTATTTAATTTTATGTTAAGCAGAGGGAGGATTATTCATAAGATTTCTGGGAAAGGTGTGGGAAGTTCCCAGAAGAACTCCTCCTCTTTTTAAACCACATAGGGTAACTTCTGGAGTTGCCATGGCATTCGTAAATTGTCATGGCACCATTAGGAGTTCCTTTTAGTGTGCTAATACGTTATAAACCAGGGTATAATGAGCAGTGAGGGTAATCTGAGGTGATTTTTTTTTTTTTTTTTTTTTTTTGTGGCCATCTGGATTCTAGCTTGTTTTGACCGTTTTTTCTGCAATCTGTTGTTTTATCAGAGATCTTGGTTCGGGTCTTATGACTCTTTAATCAAGTGGAGACTGAGGTTTCCCTATCTCAAAACCTAAGTGAAAGTTTCTTTTGGGGAGGGGAGATTTACTGTTGCCTGTGGCAAGGAATATGCCCCTGCTCTGGCCTTCAGAGGATTTAGATACTGACCAAGCCTCACCAGCCAATGTCAAATACCAGGGCACGTGAGAGTGGTTGTGTGAAATAAGTTAGTAAGTGGGCTTCCTTTCTGTAGCATTTCATCTTTAATCTTAGTGCCTCAGCAAGAAGGCCATCTTTTAAATTGTGTAGTGCAATAGAAACTATGTTATTGTTGTATTTGTGATATCCTAAAAAGTTCAAAATTGATAATTTCTATGGCTCTTCATTTGAAAAGGTTTTTGCTCTTACCAAGAGGGTAAGTCTTCATAATTTTATTTTACCAATTAATTTTCCCCTTTGTCTAGCTGATCATTTTTTCCCCTTTATTCTGTTTTTGTTCAAGGTTATCTCGGCCTTTTCCTACCTGACTGCTGCCTAACTTACTCGTACTGTAAATGCATCTACCATTTGTTGTAGAGGTAAGAATGTGGGCTTCAGAGAGAGTGAAGGCGGGCTAATCAAGCCTGTCTCTTACAGTGGGGGACCCCTCACCTTTCTGAGTCTGAAATCCGTTATCTGCAAATAGGAATAATAATACAATAGCCTCTTTGCTTATTGTAGGGATTGAATGAGATAACACATGAGGAGTCCTTCATGCTTTATCTGGTTTGAGTAAGTACAGCACTCAAAATTGTTAGTTCCTGCTGGCGTTTTCTTGCTTTTTCTCCATTTTTGTCTCTTATCCATTAGTAAAAATTGACGGAAGTGAGTAAAATTGCAGATGTTTGCTATACAGATAATTACTTCAAAAACTACATTTAAACAGACCATAATAAGGTATTTAAAAACAGATCTACTGTGATTTCTTCAAAGGGACCAATTTCTGAAATTTTTACTTTGAGGCCCAGAGGTTAAGGTTAAGACCCTGTTTACACTAACTTCTTAATCAAACGTTATGTACCCAAGCATAGTAACCCATTCTCCGCACTGTGGCCAGAAACCAGAGTGATTTTTCTAATGTGTGAGTGTGATTGGGCCACCCTTGCCCCTTCCCATGGCTCCTTAAGCCAGTGATTTGCAAGGCCCTTTGGTCCTGGACCCTTCGTTCCTCTCAAGGGGGAGGGAAGGTCCCCCCAACAGCTAACACGGTGCTCCGCATGTGGCAGCTAAACAATGACAATAGTTGAATGAATAAACAAAGAACAAGGTGGTTACCTTTTCTATAGCTTTTATTGAACTACAGAATTCAACAGATGGCCTTGCCACTGCAGGAAAAAAGTTCATTTATTTTAAATATATATCTGTATTTGGCTGCTGTCAAAGAAAGAACATAATTGGGAATTTCAATCAAAATGTTTGGATTTGTTTTAAGTAATTTTTTTCTCCCATTGGAATTCTCTATTTGTCAGCTATGTGTACGGTGTATTGTTTTGAAGACAAACTTCTTTTCTACAGTTCACAGCAAATGGTTAGTTTTGAATGGAAATCAATATTGACTTACTTGCCTGTGTATTAGATGTGTAACAATGGTAAGAGTGCAGAGATACAAGCACCTATGTTTCCCCAAGTATTTTCATAAAAAAACTTCCAACCCTTTAAAAAAAAAAAGTAGGAAAACAATATGATGAAAAATAAAATGCTTTGACAACAAATTAAATCTTGCTTTTATGCTGGAACTGGTTACATGGAGATGATTATCCAGAGGAGGGAGACAGACAATAAACATGATAGTTAAATAAATTATGTAGTTTGTTGGTAGAAGCCGAGTGGTACAGAAAAATAAGTGAATAAATAAATAATAAAGCAGGTGAGAGAAGTCAAGAGTGGGGGTGAAGAGGAGGCAGGATGTTCCTGGGTCAGGGTAGAATCCATTATAGGGGTGCCAGATTTAGGGAAAAAAAGCCAAAATGAAACAACAGGATACCTAGTTAAATGTGAATTTCAGATAAGCAATGAATACTTTTTAGTGCACGTCTGTGTTCCATGCCGTATTTGGGACATAGGTTTGCTAGAATGTTACTCATTGCTTATCTGAAATTTCCATTTGACTAGCGTCCAGTATTTTATCTGGCAACCCTGCCCCATCGGAAGTGAGATTCGAGCCAAGATAAGGGGGGATGTGGGACAGTAATTGAGGAGTGTCCAGGTGGTAAGAAGGCCAGTGTGGCGGGGACTAGGGAAAAGGGAGGGCCTGTCGGTGCAGGCCAATCATGAAGGGCCCTGCAGGCCTTTGGAAGGACTGTGTTTTTTCTCTCAGGTGAACTGAGAATCCACTGTAGGGTTCTCAGCAAAGAAGTGACGTGAACTGACTTCCGATTGTGAAGGATCACTCTGACCACTGTGTTGAAAATAGCAGAATGGCAGGGCAGAGTAGGGGGACCCTGGGGGGCTTTGCAGGAATGATGGTGGTTCAAAGTGGGGTGTTAGCAGTGAAGCAATGAGAGATGGTTAGATTTTGAATATACCGTGAAGGTAGAATCAATAGCATGTTCTGACAAGTGGAATGTGGACTGTGAAAGATAGGAGTTAAAGATGACCCCAAGGTATTTTAACCTGATGGCGTGAAAGAAGGAAGTTGCCATTCACTGAGATGGGAAAGACGTGACTGGAGCAGGTCAGAGAAAAAGATGAGGAGTTTAGACTTGGAAGTGTGGAGTTTGATAAGACTCAAGACATCCAAGGGGAGATTTCAAATGGGTCACTGGATGTAGGAGTCTGGTCTAAAGCAGGAGATGTAAATTTTGTGTTCTCTGTAATCGCCACTTAAATCAGTGTTCCCAAAGGGAAATGGCAGGTCACAATGCTCTTAAGGAAATTTTTGTCCGCCCTTCTAGTTTTAGTTAGAAAATATCTCTTTTTTAAAACCTATTGCTTTGCTTAGTTTCCTCTCACCCATCCCTCACTTATGAAAGATCGGGGTAAAGTTTGATGGCTTTACAACATTTCTTTGCTTTTCTGCCCCCTGAAATCCAGGAAAGTGGGAGGAGTCATTTTTCCTACACTAGGCCTCTTTGAAAGGGGCAAGGCCTTGCAAAAATAACAGGAAAATACCTAATCCCTCAATTTTCCCAGTAACAGTTAAAGATCAACCCTATGAGTTCTCTCACTAACAGTACTCCACAGGAGTTCTGTTTTGCACAACTTCTGAAGAGAGCCGAATGGATGGAAAAGAGATGTAAATCTCTCTCTTTCAAAATTGTTTTTCAAGAATCTGTTTTTACAGAGTTCCTGAGTAAACAGCTACAGCCTCAACCATATCTCCTGTGATAATCCCTTCTCCAAGGAAAGGCCAGAGAGCCAGCTCCAGGACTTTGACATCCTTGCAGTTTTTGTTATCTACCTGCTGCCGCTTTTGCTATCAACTGACAGCCATCACTGTTTTTTTTTTCTCATTCTTCTTTTCGTCCCCATAAAAGCAGCAAGCCACTTGGTCCTGCGGCTGAAATCTCCCTTCTCTTTCTTTGGGATGCCACGCCGTCTCCCTGCTCTCTTCCACCCGCCCCCTTCTCTCTCTTTCCCTCATTCTGTGTCCTTCTAAAGGATAAAATAAACTTTTTTACTTTTATATATCTTAATCTCTGCATGAAAAATCTTTCTCCACCTGCGCCATGAGCACCTACTAGGCTTTCCACCTTAACACTCTTCTAGTGAGATCCCAAATTTGTCTTTGGGGTTCCAATTTTCAGTAATCTTATTGACTTTGACTTTTGGCTCTTTCAGAATCTTTTCAGAACCCCTGACGTAGGATTTGAAGTCTCACAAATGTCCAGGCCAAGGCTTGCTGGATTCTGTGTTCATATGGAATATGTAGCAATTTCTAACAGGGGAAGGGGATAGGAACATTTGGAAAAGGAACATTCAAACCTAAAAACTAAGGTCCCTAAATTTCAGGGACCTAAAAGCTGGGGCTAGATTGGAGGAGGTAAAAATCTAAAAGACATCGTGTTTGAATTTATTCAGAAGTAACGTGATTATTTTTAGCTTTTTAAATAGGCATGTACAATGTCAAACAATTTTAAATTATAAGAAACTTTGTTAAATTGCTTCAAAAGCATTGGATTAGGAATAAAGTAAATCAGTTTTTAAATCCTGATTCGTTCACCACATAGCCACGAAGCCTGGACAAATCTTTTCACTTTTGATATGTCCCAGTTCTCACATCTAAAAAATGAGGAATCAGTGCAGCTGTATATACCTTCCCAGAGTAAGAATGAGATGTAATTCAGAGTATTGTGTGAGAAAGCACTTTGAAAACAAAAAGCACACTACAAATTCAAGAGATTATTTCCCTATTGTCAGCTGTATCATTTAATCCAACAAGAATTCCTTCTACTCTAATAATATAAAACACAAAATTTGACTCATTGGCAAAATATAAAATAGAGTCAGGAACATACTTTTATTTCTTGAAGGAGAAGAGTGTTCTCTCGGTAACGGTATTTCCATGATGAAATGAACAAGAGTTTATTAATCTCTACTTTCTATTGTGTTTCCCACTTGAAGTTTCAATTTTGTAATTATTTTGTTAAAATTAAGAACGTATCAGGAAGATTTGTGGTTTATGGGGGAATAGGTATGTCCCAACATTGGTCTTGCCTCCCTATTGCAGATAACTAATATATTCTGATGGAAATATTAAAAACAAATTAATCAATGTATTTAACATAGTGATTTAAATTTCCCATTCATATCAGTGTCTGTATTCTCCTGAGTTTTACAAAATGCTTGTCCTCCATTTGGTTGGTGTGTACACTATTGTTTTTCCAGTTATAAGTAACATTTGGCATGTGGGTATTCATTTTAATTGAGATAAATTCATCTAAACCAATCATGGAACTTTAATTCCCCTTGCTAGTGATGGGTTTAGGAAGGAGTGGGTGATAAAATTCTGGCCAAGGAGATGTAAGAGGATGTCTGATAAAGAAAGAGACACCTGAAAAGAAACTCGGCTGCTTCAGCTGTCCTACGTTTTTTTGTCTGGACGCAATACTTTGAAGTGTGGCAACCATCTTGTCACCATGAAGTGGCCCAGAGGTGACAGCAGAAACATGAGAAAAACCTAGGTCCTCAGTGACAATGCCATAGAACTCATGACTTAACCAAGTCTCTTTACATGTAATAATAAACCTTCTCATAGTTTAAGCCGGTGGAGTAGGAGTTGTCTGTAATTTGCATTCAAAACTGCATAATGGATACAGTTTGAACATCACCAATCCAAAAATCCAAAATCTGAAATGCTCCAAAATCTGAAATTTTTTGAGCCCTGACATGACACCACAAGTAGAAAATTCCACATCTGACCTCATGTGATAGGTCATAGGTCATAGTCAAAATAGTCAAAACTTTGTTTTATGCACAAAATTATAAAAAAAAATTGTATAAAATTAACATTTAGGCTATGTGTATAAGGTGTATACTAACCATAAATGGATTCTGTGTTTAGACTTGGGTCTTATCCCTAAGATAATGCATTATGTATATGCAAATATTCCAAAATTCTAAAAAAATCCAAAATCCAAAACACTTATAGTCTCAGGCATTTCAGATAAGGGATACTCAGCCTATACACAAACCCTAATAATGTTTATCTTTTCTGATTATTTTCATCCATGCATCCTCTTGATCATGTCAGTTATTCTTTTGCGGCATTTCCAGATCCACCTAGCTTTCTTGAAAAGAAGCAACCGGTGCTATCGTCAGTGCTACAGGGAAGGACATATACTAGGTTAAGTTTATGAGGGCAGAAATTCCATGAGTACTCAGCCCCAGCACAGTGCTTGTTATTCAATATAAGTTGAATGAATAAATGAATTTTCCATAATTCCTTTTTATCACAGTAGTACATAGGGCTGATAGCTTTAGGCCAGAGACTAACGTGAACAGAATGCTCTTTTGAATCTCTTTTTCTGGATTTTACCTTATAAAGGTAAATAAAGGCCAGAGGCCATGACTTTTCAAGCGTCACTCATATTTTTTTCCCCCAGATTCTTTAATTGGCATGAGAGTTCATCTACCCCTTGTCTTTCTATTGAGACAGAAAAATGAGATCAGGATTCTGAGAGCAAGAAAAAAAAAAAAAAGGCAATGAATAGCTGCTATTTAATAGGCTGCCACATGAAGACTGGAGTTCTTTAGCAATGCAGTGAATTTCAGAGCATAATTCCCAGGCTATTAAAGCCTAAATGTTTAAATCAACTGAGATGATAAAGAAACAGAATTGTCACAGTTAAAAAAATGAATGTACATTTTATGCTTGGTTATACTTTTCTGTCTACCAATTGATATATCTGGTTTTATCTGTAATACATAAATAACTTGTTAATTTACATCGCTCTTCTGGCAAATCTCTGGGGTAGCTTGTTTTTCAAGGTTGGAAGCTGTGTGCTTGGAAAGCTACGCACTTCAGAGGCTACCACACACTGGTCAGGATACCACACCAGAAATACAAAGAGTAGAAACAACTCTAGTGTCTCTTATTTGGGAAATGAACAAATAAACTCTTCTTATTCATACATTTGAAATATTAAATAGCAATTAAAATAGGTAAAGTAGATCTACATAAATCAATATGCTTAAAACTCAAAACCAATGTTCAATGAAAAGTAGCGAGTGTCGAATATGATTAACAGGTAAAAAACAAAACAATACTGAGAAATGTGTGAGAATCATGCACATGAACTTCAGGATTGTGATTCCCCCTGAAGAAAGGGAGAAAGAAAAGGGGTAGACTTTTTCTGTACTTGACATAGTTTTTTAAAAATAAAAACTTGAGGCAAATATCAACATCTGTTAAATCTGGGTGGTGAGACAGTCGTCTGTTATTTTCTATACTTTCCTGTATGTTTGACATCGTTTTTTTTTTTTAATGGGCTCCTAATTTCACAATTTTAGAATGGCAAAAATGTATTATTAACTTAGCCCCCTCTATTTGATAGTCTAAAATTATATAAATATTAAAACTTTATTTTAAGATAACTTGGAAAAAAATTCTATTTCTTAGTGATGTATAGTGGTGTAGATAAAGACTATCCTAGAAAGGCCATTTAAAGACAAAAAAGTAGTCTTATAATAAATTGGATTTCTAAGACAGTGCTGCACTTACCAAAACCTCCAAGTTGTAAGAATAAGTAAGAACATTGGAAGCATTTTGTCCTATGAGAATGGGATGTTTTTGAAAATGTCCCTGCTTTTTAAAAAAAAAAAAAAAAAAAAAGACTTTTTTAAAAGCAGTTTTGGTTTCACCCACCAGAGGGGTACATATGTTACAATTGATGAACTTACACTGACAAGTCATTGTCACCCAAAGTCTACAATGTACGTTAGGATTCATTCTCGGTGTTGTACACTCTGGGTTTGGATAAATGATGTGTGTCTATCACTATAGTATCATGGAATATATTTTCACTGCCCTGAAAATCCTCCATGCTCTTCCTATTCGTCTCCTCCCCGCTCTCCCTCCACAATCCCTGGTAACCACTGATTGTTTTATTGTCTCCAGTTTTGCCTTTTTCAGTGTGTTATATTTGGAATTGTAGAGTATGTAGCCTTTTCAGATTGAATTCTTTCACTTAGTAATATGCATTTAAGTTTTCTCTATGTCTCTCCATTTCTTTTTAGTGCCGAATAAATGTCCCTATTTTTTACACAGGGAAAGCAGTTTGCCAGCCACTTAGATGTTTACTTTTTCAAAAAGCAGAAGCATGTGAACATTTCACAATCCAACAATTTTTCACACTTATTCATTCCTCTCAACCAATGTTTCCTACAGAAAGTGTGTGTGAGGAAGTGATCTTACATGTATTTCACTTTCTTGGAAATATTTTTGATTCCAGAGGGTCTTACACTGTCACATGGGCTGGAGTGCAGTGGTGCAATCATAGCTCACTGCAACATTGAACCCCTAGGCTCAAGTGATCCTCCTGCCTCAGACTCCCTAGTAGTGGGTCTCTAGGTGCACACCACCAGGCCTGGCTAATTTTTCTGTTTTTTGTAGAGGCAGGGCCTTGAACCCCTGGCCTTCCAAAATGCTAGGATTATCAGCATGATAATCCACTGCACCCGTCCTCTTGGAAACATTAGAAAAAAATCTTTGAAAGTGATTTCGTGTCACCTAAATATATGATAGATTTGTAAAATGTTGATACTATTTAAAAAATTTAATGTTAGGCATATGGATTTTACAAAGATCTTCAGATTTTAAAAAATACACCGGGAAAAAATATACCAGGAAAAATAGTCATCATCTTTTACTATCTAGTTCCAGTGAGTCTTAAACTTTTTAAAAAATATATTTTAAGTCATTTTATGAATAATTTACAGAAGTGTAAAGGGATAGTTTAAAAAACTTTATTAGAAATTTTTAGTAAGAATTTAAGCATAGTAAAAACAATTCTTATTTCATCTTTTCTTGGTTTTGAAGGTATGTATACTGAAATCGGCAATGTCAGTTGAATGTAACTAACTGCTCACCACCTGCCATGAATGAACCTGGAACATATCCAGCTTGTGAATAGTGATTTCAGATTTCAAATACATTTCTATTAGGTTCTAGTTTACCATTATTTCTGGTTCTTCTTGTACTTGTATTGCCAAAATGCAACACTTTTTAAAACTTTGATGACATAATTTTGTGGGAGGATGGCAATTATTGAAGAACATTTTCATTTTTAGATTTATAAGCACCTATTAGAATGATCAGTCCAATAATTTTTTCATTTTTACATCATTTAATTCCTTTCAGTCACCTTTGTGCACATAACTGTCTTTAACATTTTTCAACTTAGAAACTATATCAAGTAAATTTTGGTGGATAAACATCATAAAAGATGAAAGAATACAGTCACATCCATTCAGCAAAATCAGGTGGTCCAGGCCCTTGTCACAAAATATTGATTAAGCTTTTGAAAAGCATGATTAAACTTTTCCTATTGAGTACCTCCATGGGAATATTGTATGTCCTTGTTTCCCTTAGAAATATTTGGTTTACTCACCCATTCTTGAGTATGAAAAAGCTCATTTAGAATATGCATCTTTAGACTCAAGGCCTGAGATTTTGCTTGCATGATCAATTTCATCAGCAACATTAGGGTCTAGGGTACTGCCCTCTCTTTGCATTTACCTTGATTCCTTTATAATTGTGGAAATTCCCGTTTTCTTCTACTTGCCATTATGGGCAAAAAATGAAAAATTCGAATTCTCAACTGTATTTATTAAAAGCTTTAAAAAAAGACTCTACAGATGGTATCTCCCCAGACTTTCATATCTTCTTTATAGATGATGCAATACTTTGGGAAGTGCTATATAAAAACTGAAGCATGGCCTGGCGTGGTGGCTACGCCTATAATCCTAGCACTCCGGGAGGCCGAGGCGGGAGGATCGCGCAAGGTCAGGAGTTCAAGACCAGCCTGAGCAAGAGTGAGACCCTGTCCCTACTAAAATAGAAAGAAATTAGCTGGACAACTTAAAAATACATAGAAAAAATTAGCCAGGCATGGTGGTGCATGCCTGTAGTCCCAGCTACTCGGGAGGCTGAGGCAGGAGGATTGCTTGAGCCCAAGAGTTTGAGGTTGCTATGAGCTAGGCTGACACCACAGCACTCTAGCCCAGGTAACAGAGCAAAACTCTGTCTCAAAAACAACAACAACAACAAAAAAAAACAAAACTGAAGCATGCCGAAATAGTGACCATTTATTTTCCTAATACATTATCCTTTTAGGCGATTCATCATCATTCCATTTCCTTATTATTTTAGTCTTTTTTTTAGCATAGTTGGGAATAATTGACTAGTAATGATTAAATAATTCTTGGGATAATGAAATAACAAGGTGTTTCAAAAGATACAGGAAAAGTTAAATCACTGAAAGTCCATAATATATCTCAGATTTATATTATAAGAGTCCAAAGAACCCATACAGGAATTGCAAGATATGAGTTATATTCTGTTTTTAAAAGGAAAATTTTCTCTTTGTCGTTTGAAGGATTTCTAAGAAAGAATAAAAGTCATGAAATATCAATTCTTATAGTTAGAACTGCTCAAAAAAGAAACACCAAGCTAAAATTTTGTCCAATGGACCTGGAGGCTGTCTCTGGGAACATAAAACGTTTTCAATGAAAGATACCGGAAAAAATAAAGTATTTCTTAAGGAACTGAACACTTTATAAAGGTCAGCAGTATGTCCACCAGTCTAGGGTCAGGATTCCCAGCCCACGCTTTGTTGGAAGCGTCTTTCATTTCCTAAAGGGCTGGGTGGGTGCATGTGGCTGTTTTTGTTCTTGGAGATCCTACCACTCTAGCCACAGGTAATTGTGGACAGTTGCCCCAAGTTAAGAATACGAATTCCTCTTTTTCCAGATTTTGCACCATAAGAAACAAACAGAGGATACTCGTGCCAAAAAGGTAGGTCTGAACTAGCAGCACCACGGATCCTGCCTGAAGCCTTGAGCAAGCCTAAATTATAGGGAAGCAGGAAGGAAGACATCTTCAGAGAAGCAAGGGGAATGAGACAGATGTGTAGAATCGCAACAGTGTGCCCCAGTGAGGGATAAAGGGTGGTAAAACCCGGCTAAACTTCCTGCAATTTGGATTCTTCACATTCTTTATAATACCCCTTTGTTTTAGAACTGGGTTCCTGTTTCTTCAAAACAACAAATCTTGAAAACAGAAATTAATGCCAGGAATGGGATTGTCCAAATCACAGATCCTGGGTGAAAATGTAAAACTAATTGTGGATGAAGCAAAGAGGGATAGAAATACGGGGGGGAGGCAGACAGAAAGGAGTCCCTGTTCTATGAAAAACTGGTATTTTGGAGGTAATGACAAAATAGCTAAACAATTACCAAAAATCCCTTGGGACCCAACCCACACATTCAGGTTGTTTGGCTGAAAACAGAGGAAAGCAGGGAACTTCTATGTTTCATAAAGGGAAATCTTTTCTGCTGAGATTACTGAAGACCAGGTCCAGATATTACTCATGCGTTTGAAAAAGCTCAGGAGCCTAGCAATTGAAGTGAGAATATCCAACAGTAGACAGACTAGTTGGAAAGCCCAGCCCTTCCCACAGGATAGACATGTGGATGCCCAACCCCGCCCACCCCAACTGCTTGTAAAACACTTTCACAGATAGGAATGTAACCTGTAGAGGGGAGAGGTTTGTGGGGGCAGCCCAGGGAAAAGGTGCTTTCCAGTCCCTGCCAGCAAGCCTCTTTCTAAACACTTGTCCTCCTTTACTCTCTTGAAGACAAGGCCATTAGGAAGAATCAATGGGGATAAGGAGAGCTGAATAAAAATCCTGAAGGAATGGTCATTAGGCAGCCTGGTGATTAAGGGAGCAAATTTACCCCACAGAAATTCCTGCAGTCGCCCTTCAGTCAAAGACACACTCAAGAAAGACAATGATTGAAAGCCCACTGAAGTTCCAGGGTAGTGAGCACCAGAAGAACCTTAGTCTTGAACAAGTACCTATACCAACTCATATCAACATGGGGTGAGTTTTGCCTCTTCTACAGGCTCCAGACTCAAACAGAAAAGGATGCTGGCACCAGACAATAATTACTGAAGTGGAGAGAGGATTCCTTGCCTATGTCCCTCAGAAGACCAGGCCTGAAGGACAAGGAAAAAGGAAGTCCTTCTAATGGGCAGATCCTAGGGCTGTCAGACATGACTTATGATTGTGTTCTATTACCAAGGCAGGCATCAAACCGATTCATGGTATTTATTGGTCTGAACCAGTAACCAGTATATGATTTGTTTTCTAAGTTTCTTCCTCACCTCTAAGGCAAACCTCCTTTTCTAATTGATAATTTTTATTGCTGTCCCTACTGTATTGCTAGTGTGCTGATAGTAAAATGTGTTACTAAACCTGGAGGATGTCATTCTGGCAGGGTGATCACAGGGACCAGGTGGAGACTGAGGAGCAGGCATTTGTAGCTGTACCTATAATACTGAATGACAGGCTAGAATATCTCGAAGGATAAGTTTGCTCTGCAGAGACGAAATATAGTGGTAAGACATTAGTAGAAATCAACCTAGCCTACAACTTCTTGGGAATGGTTCCAAAGTCTCCACTTTTTACCAGGTGACCACAATTTCAAGGCTGCCAAACAGTTGTACAAGGTTGTATGTATACTGCATATTCCTGTGAAGAGGTCCTGAACCATCATCCTTACGACAGCTGATTGAGCTGCCTGATAACATGGAGTCAGATTTAATCTCTGAAGAATTTGAACTAAGAGACTGAGGTAAGAAGCAGTCACTGGAGTTGTGAAGTTCCAAAGTTGGGTTCAGAATTTGCCCCACAGCAGCTCAAAGGCATAATAAACAAGCTGCGGCTATAGAGACAGGACTAACCTGACACCCCATGTGGGGAAGCAGAAATGAAGAATCCTTCTGAGAAACCAGTCCACAGAAAGACAATAAAGTAGATGCATAGATGATTATGTATAGGAGAAAAACATGGAAGAGAGAGACAGGAGAGCAGAAAACAAGGAATGAATAGGGGACAGAGACAGAACTAGATAGAGACAGGGGCAATCAGAGACATCTAGAGTAATTGCTGGTGACTTTCTAGATCCTACAATGTTGTGCTATGCTTCCTGCAAGTAAGTTCCTGATTTCTGATTCATTTTAATGGCTCTTTTCTTACAAGCTCTTTTAGGTAGATTTCTGATTCTTGCAACCAAACAAGTCTTGACCTAAGCGGCTGCTCCATGAATGACTTTCGACCTAACGGTAGCTGCATCTTTTAAATGTTTAATTTGCAATTATGGCAATGTATGTACTACCTGACATAACTGGGGTATTGTAAACGTGAGGCTCTCAAGGGAGAGGCACTATAATTTCTTTGTAACATCTTAATTGCTGTCCAAAGACAGACCTGGTTTTACAATAGGTAACATTTACTGTGCAATTCCCTTGGGATGGACAATTTCAAACATGCAGGATCTCACCTATTATTCATAACAATTAATGAAGCAGGTTCTATTATCATTTCCATTTCACAGACTAGAAAATTAAGGTACAAAGAGAGTTAAGCAACAGAGCCAATAAAGAGATAAAGTAGGATCTATTGTTTATTTACATTAACACTGACATCTGAAAAAATAAAAAAAAATTTTACACATGCACTTAAAATTCATTTCGGTCAACAAATTTTTGTTTAATACCTATTATATGCAAAGTACTGCTTTAATAACCTGGTTAACACCAATATTATAAATATAAAGTCCTTTTAAACATCACTATCAAATCTTCCTTTCTGTGGTCCACAAAAGGAAAAAGATGAATCCGTATTTCAATTTCCAAATACCTCCTTTAAAACAGAAGGGAATAAATTCCAACAATACTATTTTCACTGCATTCACTGATATCTGAAGATTACTTTCTGCAAGCCAGAGTCATGTGAAAATAAACCTTGACTTCACAGAGAAGTCTACATCGATAAATAGATATCTGTTTAATTAATTACAGTGTAAGTTACACACATTTATATAAAAAAGTAAAATGACAAGGATGAGAGTTTTTCATGGAAGGTGGTGAGTTGCCATGGAGTCTGCTTCTCTTGATTTTCTGAGGAGGGCTTGTTTGAGGGCACTAATTTTCTGATCAAGTTCAGCCAGTGAATAGTTCTGCTGTAAACAATAAGAACATAAACTGCTGAATAAGATTCTTAAGTATCTTAATGCAGATAAAGTGCTAAATGAACTATAAATATTTAAAATATTCAAAAGCATGATAAATTTTTTCCTCATGAGAATAATTTTAAAACTGAACTATATCAAATTTAAAGGCATAAAATAACCAGGCTTAAATATTTCTTTCTTTCTCTTTCCTAATGACTAAGCTCTCCTAAACCTTTTTTACTTTGAAAGAATAGTGAAAACTTTTTTAAAAATCTAACTACTCTCAATAGAAAAAAATCAAATAAACTTTAGGATTAGCATAGATGCTTAAAATACCTAGAAAGTCTCTTGAGTGATCAACTGCAATTAACTACTTCTCCTGGAAAAAATGGCTGCTCTCAAAAATTTACTCAAAATTTTATAATAAAAAAATAAGTAATACATTATTCTTAAAAAATAAGCCAAAACATTTTTTAAAGTTTCCCCCAAGTTTACATTACCACCTTTAAGGCAAGCAAAACCTTACTATTTAAGATTCAACTGATTAATAAAATAGTATTTTGGACAGGGGTGGGCTGAAGACAACCTCTGCCAAACACCCTTTTTTTCTTTAGATGCTGCTATTAGTAGTGTCCATAAAAGAGGGAGAGGGAGGAGATTGAAGTCACTTGAGTACTTATTATTTTTAAGTATTTTGTAACTAGTACATTTTTCTACTATTCTATTAAAAAGCAGGATAAAGATTTTTATATTTTGTTTATCTCATCTGAGTAATTCCATGCCTTTAAAATTATTTCTCTAATTCAAGTACATTAGTTTATACTGTCCTTTTTTTCCATCTTAAATCTTACCAGGCAATGATCTAAAAGCAACCATAGTAGAAACTTTATTAATAGGAAAGGTATAAAACTAATCAAACTATTTCAGAAGCCAAAGTGAAAATGAAGTAACTTAACTTACTTGAGGTGGTTGAACTTTTCTTCTTTTTCCAGAAAAGTTCTAGATTAAAAGTAAAAAAAAAAAAAAAAAAGGGTAAGTAATCAATGTTTAAAAAAATCTAAGCATCAATTTTTTTTATAGAATACCATACAAAATACGCAGAGCCTGTGAGAACCCTGACAAAAATAAAGCCCACCAACTCGCCAAGCATTATCTGCAACCAGCATCTACCTTCCTTACATCTAGAAGTTATCCTCCAAAAATGATGTTAAAAAAAAATAGTAGTAACGTTGTGGCAACACACTCATCCCTGGCAATACAAACTTTCCCACTAATTGCCAGCTTCCAATGAGCCTGAGTGATTGTGTAAAGAGGTGTTCTGGGGATTTTCTACTTAGTTTCCTTTTATAACCTTTCCACCCCAGGATGTTGAACAAGTGAAACAACAGCAGAGGAAAATGGAATTTGGTATACCAGGCCAGTCAAGGGGTGAAAGTGGCACCCCACCCCCAACGGACTATAACAGACACTGTGTTGTCTGTGCAAGCAGCCATCTATCCACTGCTTCTCTTTGTGACTCAAGGGAATGGTGATCCCACCCAGTCATCTTGTTAGTGACTGAAATGGGCACGGGCCCAATTCTGGCCAATAAATAAGGAAAAGTCTGCTGGAAATTAAGAGGAGAGCTTCTGGGAAAAGCTTCCATACTTCTTTTGAGAGAAAGCCCTCAAAAGAGTTTCCCTGGACACTTGTATCTGGATAAGACACCTGAAAGAGCTGTAGCCATCTTGCCATCTGCCTGGGGAAGAAGTCAACACCGAGCAGAGCTGAGAGGGGAAAGAACCCAATTCTTTGACATTCAAGATTTAGCCACTGAAACAATTAACTCTGAAGATTATGCTACCAGTGGACTTCCTATTTTACAAGATAATTTCCACACTGCTTAAGCCAGTTTCAGTTCAAATTTCTTACAGCTGAATCTGACAACATTCTCACTGACACATTACTGAACCTTTTAACCTTTATCTATTAAATTCTTCCTAGATTTCGTTCTTAGTTTCACACCACCGCAAGCTTTTGAATGGCAAATTAGTAAATGAGTATATCTGACGAAGAAACTAAATGTAGGGGTAAAATTTTCTCATCAACATTTCTGACCACTGAGATTTAGAAGAGAAGGTTAAAACTAACATTTTCCTTTGTGGCAGAAGTTGATTCAGAGAACATCTAGATATACCTCTTAGCAGTAGTTATAATAAATTAGAAATCATCAAGTTTTAGAATTATTAAATGTCAAATAATAGAGCTCAGATACATATTCTCTCCTTTGACAAACTGAGCTGGATACCTGTGGTGGGGCCTATGAGCAGGTAAGGGCTTAATGTTTAATGTGGCTATTGCTCAGTCTCCTAACTTCCCAAGAGGTAGCTTTTTATACACCCGATGAAAATATGCTTCTCCTTGTTCTCCTAACAGTTTAACCTGTAGGATACTGATAGTTTCTATGTCATTAAGCAGTCAGATTATTACTATATTATGACACCAAAGTGAAAACTATCAGAATGAGAAGAATAAGGACATCAGTGGCTCAATAACTTAAAAATATAGTAAAATGTGGTCTTTGGGGCTTATTTTAGGTCTTAGCAGAATATTCTGACAAGGGTAACACTTAGGAACACCACATCTACTATAGATAAACGAGACTAGCTTTAAAATTTGTTTTAGGTATAAAGAAATCTTAGTACAGACAGTTCCTAACTTACGATGATTTGACTTTTTGAATTTATGATGGTGGCAAAGTGATATGCAGTCAGTAGAAATTATACTTTGAATTTTGATCTTTTTCCTGAGCTAGTGATATGCAGTACAATACTCTCATGCAATGCTGGCCGGTGGCAGCAGCCACAGCTCCCAGTCAGCTACCATCATGAAGATAAACAACTGATACTCTACAGTACTATCTTGTCAGATGATTTTGCCCAACTGTAGGCTAATGTAAGTGTTCTGAACACTTTTAAGGTAGGCTGGGCTAAGTTATGATGTTTGGTAGGTTAGGTGTATTAAATGCATTTTTGACTTACAATATTTTCAACTTACAATGGGTTTATCAGATGTAACCCTAATGCAAGTCAAGGGGCAGCTGTATAAAAGGTGGAAATTTTAACAAATTTTGGTGCCTGAGAGAAAATATTTGAGAGCACAGCACACTAAATAAAGCTGGAGAGAGATAATTCAAAATTATTTCTTCTCTCCTAGCACTTTGCCTTAGCAGGTACAGCCATACATCACTTAATGATGGAAATAAGCTGAGAAATGCATCATTAGGTGATTTCATCATTGTGCAAACAATAGAATGTACTTACACAAACCTAGATGGCACAGCCTACCACAAACCTAAGCGGCATGGAATAGACTATCACAGGCTTCAAACCTGTACAGCATGTTACTGTACTAAAAATTGTAGGCAAGTGGAACATAAGGGTTAAGTATTTGTGTATCTAAACATATCTAACCATAGAAAAGATACAGTAAAAATACCACATTATAATCTTATGGGACCACTGTAGCATATATGGTCCACTGTTGACCAAAACATCACTATATGGAGCAAGACTAATTTATAGCTATGTTTATAATGCCTGCGTCCTAATGAAAAGATATTACACATATACATCTAGGCAACCAGTGCTATAAGGAAACTCAAGGCTAAGGAGGCCTCTACCATGACCAACTTCCTTCCTTCTTTCTAATCAGTTGTAAAAGGCAATCAATTCCATACATGCTATGTCTTAAATGTTTATTCCCTTCTAGACCCAGTGCCCTGATTCAGACCTTCATTTCTCTCTGGCTTGGATAATAACATGTTTTCTAACCTATTAATAGTTTCCTTGACTCCAATTTCTCTCCAACTCAGACTTTATAATGCCACCAGACAGGAGCCTAAATTACAGGTTTCTCTCTTTCTCAAAAACTTAATTGTGCTCCATTGACACTGGAAGTGCAAACTGGGTAGTGTGACCTTCAGGGTTTACCAAAATGTCTTTACAATCTAATTTTCCAGCTGTTCACTCATGCTTCAGGCTCACCACACGCTTGCACACACACGGCCTGTGCACATGACAACTTGGCCTTCAGCATTCTGCTCCCCTGATAACTTCCCTTTACAAGCAGGAGTTACCATTATAGACTAAAAATTATGCCTAGTCAGCACTTTGGAACAGACAGTATACCTTCAAAGTCCAGTAATTAACTGCAAGCCAAATCCTATATATTCATTCACACATCTACTTGATGTCTACTACATTCCATGTACTCAGAGATGAACAAGAAACATTTCCTACCCTTACTTAAGAGGTTCAAAATACAGTGTGAAAAAGAGATGTGCAAATATATAAGTGATAAGTACTATAAAATGAACAAAGTGCTGTAGAAATATACTTGTAAAGCATGTTATATTTACTGTTTTCAAGTGTCATAATTTAAAATCAGTAAGTAATTCTTTAGAAATACTCATAAAGATCACATCTTTTAAATAGTCTGGTAAGCCATGCCCTTAAACTTTTGAAAACATTATGTTACAATCTTTCCATGTTTAATGTTAAGGGTAAAGATCTTTAGAATTATTACATTAAAAGGTACAATATTAACCCTTGTTATAATTCCTGCTTTATACACATTACACCTTATTTTGGAGTTTTATGTCTATTGTATAAAATGAAAAGAACTTTACATAATCTGATTTTGTTTTACTAAGTGAATACAATGTACATCTTTTTCCGTTAATGTTCCCCTTTTCATATGTTCGTATGCTTCAATGTTACCCATGATAATCTCTATGCAACTATAAGAAGCTGCCCCATGTTTAGAATTCCTCTACATGTGAATCTGCATCAACGAATTTCAATTTAAAATCTTTTCAGGCTGGGCGCGGTGGCTCACACCTGTAATCCTAGCACTCTGGGAAGCCAAGGTGGGTGGATCGCTCAACGTCAGGAGTTCGAGACCAGCCTGAACAAGAACAAGACCCCATCTCTACTAAAAAATAGAAACGATCTGGACAACTAAAAATATATATATAGAGAAAAAATTAGCCGGGCATGGTGGCGCATGCCTGTGGTCCCAGCTACTTGGGAGGCTGAGGCGGGAGGATGGCTTGAGCCCAGGAGTTTGAGGTTGCTGTGAGCGAGGCTGATGCCACGGCACTCTAGCCCGGGCAACAGAGCCAGACTCTGTCTCAAAAAAAAAAAAAAAAAAAAAAAAAATCTTTTCAGAGTTCAGAAGTTACAACAAAAGTTCAATCCTTAATAAATTGAATGGGCTCAACTTTCTCTTACTTTCTAACTTCAGAAGCTAGAGGACTGTGCTACATATGTAGTCTCTTCTATATACCTTTGAGGGATAAATATGTAAAATTATGCAATAACCATGGATATACTCCCAGCATGAGGATTGTGAGAGTGATGAATAACATGTTATGCCCTCTGTACGGAATATGCTCAACTCCTCCCACGTGCAAGGACAATCCGAGAGCTGGCTCTATTCCAAGCGAGGAATGTAGCTCCTAGAGATGGCTCATTCATTCTGTTATAGAAGGGTTGAGTATAAAATCATCTTTCCTAACTCAGGGTTTGTGCCATTTATGTTCATAGGCCTGGAGGACAGAATTAGTCTGAATGTTTGAACCTTCCCAGTGTTTTGTGCTACTGTGTAGCTCACTATTAATTTGGATGTGTCACTTCCAACAATAATTCAGAAGTGGTTCTTCTAATCAAAGATATATTGTTTTTAACACACTTGCAAATATTTTTAAAAAGCACAGTTTTATCACAGCTTGCCATTATTCACCCTTTTCTGAATGCCTAACACAGCCAGGCCATTCTTTTTAACATTTATAATGCTTCCCACTCTTGAAGTTAGGCAGTCACCAAGCTTCCGACTTCAGGCCTCTGAGAGTCTCACTATCAGCCACTGATGTTTTAACTATCATCTCTAAACAGACTCTCGCAATTGTCTCAAGTGTAGGTATGGTTTCTCAAAAAGCTTACCTGATATTTATATCTTCATATCCTCCTATGACTTCAAATTTACACTTCCCATAAAAATAGCTCCTCCTCTAGATTTTATTTCTATCAATGATGGTATCACTTTTCCAACCAGAAACTGGACTGATCCTTGCTCTATGCCTCTTTCTACATCCAATGATCAGTATTTGTCAACTTTTCTTTCCTGCTTGCATTAATCTTTTCTAGTCTCACTCATGTCCCTATTTTAGGATCTTACTTCACATCTAGCTAGTATAATACTATCTCCTGATCCTTAGTTTCTCCCTTTTCATTTATCTCCCACACTGTATTAGATCAATCTTTCTAAATATTGCATTCACAAGTCACTTTCCTGCTCAAATGCCTTCTATAGATTTCCCCTGCCTCTGCCTGGAAAAGAGACTTTAAACTTACGGGCACAGCATTTTAGGTCCTCTACAATTTGGCTGCCTCTCTCTTTAACCAAACACTGTATCCTAAGAACAACAGATCAAAACAAAACAAAAAGATCATGATGCGAAGGGCTTGTTCCTTTGTTAACAAAGTATGTATGTTAAGTTTTTATAAATCAGAATCAGAAGAGATAAATGACGGAGCAAGGTCTCACTGGAGGCATCTGATACTACCCACAGTCTCTTGCAAGATCAGTTCTACTGCTAGTAAGAATTGTATTAATAAGGTATAAAACTGAACTGGAAAAATAACCTTTGTATGGATTACTTAATGAAGGCAGCTTAAATGGGAAAAACTTATGGTAGATTGCTTTAGAAAAAGTCATAAAGTCTTCACGAAGTTTTCTAAGGAGATACAAAGAATAATCCTAAAAGTGAAAAGATCTTTGTAATTATGTAGTATAACCAAATTTCTTACAATTAGACATCTGAAGACCAGAGGAATAGAGTGACTTATCCATGTTTATACAGCAATTTCATTGATGGTTTCTGAAACTAAATAAATGCTAATATTTACTGAGGTTTTTACCACATGCTAGGCAGTATGCTAAGTGTCTGGTCAGCATTGACTCATTTAATCCTTCAGCCCTTAGTATTTTTATAAATTTCATTTTTCCATTTTAGAGCAGTAAATCACTAAAACTCTTTCTCCAAATTTTTGTCATTTAGGACTTGTTGCCCCCTTTTGTTATGTGACCTGACTTCGGCCTCTAGAAATACTTCTTTTCTGTACCTTATTCTAATATCTAATTTTAACTTCAGAAAGATTGCTCCTACACCTAAAATGAGTTTTAAATGTATTTTCACCAGGGACTTATATGATCCATACTAAAATGAGCTATTTTACATAATTTTTCAGAAATAAGAGCTTTAGTATAATCTTTTATATTATTTTAGTTTTAATATGGCACTTCTTTAAAAAAACTCAGAAAAGGCAGGTTATAGATAATCACCTCAGAAGACTAAGGAAAATAACACAAGAGCTCAGGATTATTTTCTGAAAAATGCTGATGTGCCAAAGAAGATACTTACCAGCACAACACTGTTTCTTAATTTTCTTAGAATAAGCGGTAAGAATAAATGAATGAATGAATGAATGAATGCCGGGCTGATTCATTACACCATGAAAATGGCCTATATTTGAGAATTTGGGTATTGTATAAAAAATATTCAGAATTAGAATTTTTGAAGAACTAGACATGCCCCTACATAGGACTGTGTTCATTCACCTTTGAATTATTAAAAGTATTTCTTGCATATAGATCAATGAGTGAACTGTTAAACCACAAAGAATCCTAAAATAAAACATTTTTATTTCTTTTTAAGAGATACTTATACTCACCACAGATTGAAAATATTCAGGAGAGATACCTTCCAATTCAAGGATTTTATCCTCAAGTTTTTTAATTCTTTGATAAATGTCTCTTGGCACGGGACCACCTAAATACATTAAAAAATTTTTGAGATACTATTGAGTAATTCTTTTTTCTTAAAATTTTTAAAATACCATGCAAAGACACATATGCAAGTGAATGGAAAATATTTAAACTTAAGAAAATAAAAACAAAAGTAAAATAGAATGAATTCCTTAGCTCACATTTTCATATTATATATTATGGGACATATTATACTACCTCCCCTCTCTCCAGATCCCATTTATGCTTCCTATATTGCTAGAAACTTTATTTTATGTTAAACTCATTTTATAAGCTATTGAATAGTTTTCGAACAGAACAATTTGTATTTTTGATAGGCTCTGATAGTTACAAGAGAGGAGTAAAATACATAGTGACAAATGACAATTCAATTCCATTACTGCAACATTGTATCATTATTTTCCTCAATTTATATTTCTCCCTATATGCCATATTTTCTCCTATGACCTAGAAGAATGTTAAAAAAGGGGCTTTGCTGTAATTCTAAATTAATAAACTTTCTGGAGAGGGGGATAGTAAATTAAGGTCACTCAAATTTCAAGTTTATGATCATATGCAGAATCCTTCCACTTTTTGCCCCCTCCACAGTGTGACCCTTCTGGTCCAGACTACCACCATCTCTCCCTGTTTCTACCTTGCTTCCATAGAGTGTACTCTCAACACAGCAGCCAGTGATTCTTTTAAAATGTAAGTCAGAATCACACCACTTCTCCGCTCAAACCTTTCCAATACCTTACCATTTCCTCAGATTAAAAACCAAAGCCCTTACAATGTCCTACAAGGCCCCACACAATTTGGACATTCTCCCCATACCCATATAGTTCCAGCCACTTGATTACTTTTTAGGCCAAGCATCCCATCAGCTTTAGCAACTGCGTTTCCCTCTACCTCTATACTCCTAAGACTTACTCCTGCCAACTCCAGGTCTTGGCTCAAGTTACCTTTATCAGTAAGGCCTTCTCTGACCATCGTTTTAAAAATACCAGTAGTCCTACTACCTCACCCTAGCCAGCACTCCCTATCTTCCTTAATTTTTTCCATACCCTTACTGCCACTCAACATTCTGTAGATTTTTTTTATTCACTGTCTGTCTCCCCACTCTAATGTACGTTCCAAGTGAACAGAGAGTTTTATTTATTTTGTTCATTGGGTATTGCTGTGTAGCTTGTGCATCGCACAAAGCCAATTTGGCCATTAGTTCATAGACTACAATGCCTGGCACAGAACAGGCGCTCAATATTTACTGATTGAATATATGATTAGACAATCATGCAATTAAAGAATATGTGTAAGTTTTTGTATCAAAAGTATCAACTTCTTAAATATAAAAACTCTAGAAGTATTTTTTTTTTTTTTTGAGAATGTGTTTACCTTAGGACCCTGATAGTTCTTCTGTTGAATAAGGTAAAATGAGTAACTGGTTCATCTGACTTTGCTCTTGCTGCTCCCTTTATCACCTACGACGTCCTCTGCTTTACCCCTGTACTGAGCTGGCTCAGGTCCAAGCCTGAACGTCTCACAAGGAGGCTCCACGTGCCCGCCATTCCCTTCTTCACTGCTCCTTTACAATTCTACTTTACCATTAATCTTTCTCCCGCCTAGTTTATAAAGTCATCAGAGCCAGACAACATAACCACATCTCAATATTCCTTGTGCCTAAAATAGTGCTTGGCATATAATAATCATTCCACAGATATTTTTCCAAAAATTTACTTGATACTTTTAGAGACTTAACCAACCAATCTTTTATATAGTTGTATTTTAAATCCACCTACTTCTGAACGGGATTAATTCTTAATGCTAATGTCCTATTACCCTCAAAGGCTTACTCATTTTCTTATGTTCTTCTACCTCCATCCAGCAAATACTCTAGGCTGGACTAGATTCTGGAAATTCTCTGAACCATATTTTGTGTCCCTGTCCTTTTTGCAAATGCTGGTCCTTCTTTATGGAATGCTTTGCTCCTGCTGTTCTCTGTTTTTGGTTCTCTCTTTTGCTTTGCTCCAGGAAAATTCCTACTAATCCTTCAAGGGTTCAAAAGTTACCTCATCAGGGATGCCATTCCCTTGACCTCTCCTGACAGAATGTTAACACTACTTTGCGTCCCACTGTACTGTACACATACCTAAAAAGGTGAAATGAGCAATTGTTCATTCGATAAACATTTGAGCACTTGCTTTGAGCCAGGTGCTATACTAGGTACAGAATAATGAATATGATATAGTTCCATTCTCACAGACCTTACTATCTTGCAGGGGAGATAGAAATTAAACAGAACCATGATAACTGTTTTAAGGGAGGGCAGGGAGTCCCAAATACTATGAGACTATATAAAAGGGGAATCTACACTGGTCTGGGATCAGGAAGGAAAAGCATATATGGAAGGAAGAACATGAGTACAAAGACCTCAGGGCAGCAAAATGAGCGGGAGATGGGAAACCCAGAGATGTCGCTGGAATTACGGGTGTGGACCACGCTATTTAAAATTACATAATCCTCTGATCCCAATCTCCGAATTTTTAGCTGGAGAGAAACAAGATCAGATTTCAGCTTTAGAAAAAGCAATCTGGCCATAGGGTAGACACTGATCTAGAAGAGGAAATCTAACGGTGAGCAGACCAGTTACTATCCTTCTATCAGTCCAAGGCACAGATCATAGTGGCTTCAACTACAGTAGTAGCCATGGAGACAGACAGATGTGGGCAGATTTGAGACATATTGAGAAGGCAGAATCAAAAGGATACGGTGACTAAATGGGAGGCAGACTCAGGCTCTGCAGCCAGTTAACATCTGGATTTGATTTCCAGTTGTCACTCATTACCTTGGGCATTGTGCTTGAGCTCTTTGAACCTCAGTTCCTTTATCTGTACAATAATATAATAACAGCCCCAATACCTCAAAAGGGTACCATTCAGTATTAAGTGATCTGACATATACATAACACTTTCTGGGTGACTGGCACTTACTATAGTTCAATAAATGTTAGTTTGCTTTCCCTATGGCATTTATTTATTTATATGTTTATTCTCACTGAGAGATCCTTGAGGACTAGGACATTTATCAACACTTTGTACCTAACACAGTGGGTGATAAGAATGAGAAGTGGTCATGGTAAGTTATGAAATTGGTGATAGGCAAAGACTACATTAGTTTTCAGCTGTGACCTCAATAAACTTAGGCTGTCAAGATCTATTTGGAACCTGTACACATTCTACTAAGACTCTCAATTTTAGAAAGTGGCAAGAAGTGTGAGAAGGAAAAGCATAGACAAGAACCATACATTCCTTGAGAGGAATACTTTATTTATTTTTGTATCAACCCAAACAATGCTTTATACATGACAGGTGCTCAAGGAAAATTTGGTGACTCAATGAATTGCAATTTTTTAACCACTTGCAAATTGTGGAATACCACCTGGCACTTTGCTTACCTGTTTGTAATCGCAAGTGAGCCTCAATATTTTGCAGTCGTTCTTCTACAGCCTGATTACCACAATCTCGAAGCATGCTATTAGGTTTATGACCTGACCCTTGAATTCCTTCAGGTCTAGTCTGTGGTCCATATGTATTCACAACTCTAGAAACTAAATTAAGAAGTTTTTGAGCCTATGTACATTTATATTTCAAAAATCAAAAATTCTCTCTCCCTAATAGTATTTTATTGTATAATCTTTTCATAAAGATCATCTAACCACGAACCCAAATATGAAGAATACAAGATTTTTTTGTTTTGTTTTAAAATAAACAAAATTTAGATGGGAAAGCTATTTCTATTCCGTTTTGCTAATAATGTAGAATAAGCTGTCAGTGACTCAAGTATTATGTGGTGGTTACTTACCCTTTACGTGACTTTTAAATCCGGGGTAAGGGGTAAAAACAGCATCAGTTCTTGCACAACTATTTTCTAAGGAGAATTTAGATGAAAATAAGTTTAAATATATTCTTCACTTCAAATGTATGAGATTCTGATAAACTTCCAATAAAATCCATATTATATATTACTCATAACATTTTAAATAATAATCATTAAATCACCATCACACAGGACAGAATTTAGTGACCTACTTTACCCTCTAAAATGTATCACAATATCTAATATTCTTATCTAATGTTCATATGTACATAACAGAAAAGCCATTAAGTGGCATAATTTAACATAATTTTTAATGAAAAACAGTATCTCTAAAACCATTTGGGCCTTTGGAGAAAATAATTTATATATTATAGATTATCTTAATTCTACTTCATTGTAGAAATAGAATTCATCATTTTTACTAAGTATCTGTTTTTTAAAAACCCAGCATTTTTGATATTACTGACCAAATTAGTGAACACCCAATAAAAAGGATTAATTACACATGAAACACCCTTTTTATTTCAGAACTCCACACAAAGAAGACCTTGAAATCTGAAGTACACATACCTTTCCACTCTGCCTAGATTTCCAGTGCTTATTTTAAAAACCCCTAATCACAAAAGTCATCTACTTCTTCCCATCCTACCACTTTCAAAAAATGTAATTGTAGGAAAGATATGTTGCAAAAATTTGTTCCTATTTTTTTCCAAGCTGAAAAGTATAGTTTCTTTCACATTAGGTATCAAGAAATAAATTACAAAGGGAGAAAACTAGAAAGAGGCTAACATACACTACTACTAATTTTATATATATAATTATGTTATATAGAAACATAACATGATACAGTATAGTAATAATAACATACTAATGTTTAAAATAACATTAGTAAAACCATGCATTGGCAATAAATTTCCTGCAAAATGCCCTTGATTATTTTATAAAAATTGGAAGGAAAGTGAGATAATGAAAGAAAATTATTTTGTTCCCTATGGAACTTGATTTTTAAAAAATCTGCTGTTTAAATTTAAGTCACATTGACAGGTATTAAAAGAAAAACACTAACACATTAAAATACATTTACATTTTTTTCAGTCTAAGTTTCCTTAATAGCTCTGTTCATAAGTTAATTTGCATGAATAAAATTCCAGATCCACTTATCTTTGACTAACAGAGAATCATCTTTTCTTTTTCTTTTTCTTTTTTTTCTACAGATACCTCAAAATATGCTTAAAGGGTCATCACTTCTCCATTCTCTTTCTACCATTTCTTGGGGCTAAGGGTTAAAAAAAGAAGCTATCATCCATTCCAGAGCTATATTCCAAACATATAGATTAACTGACCCATCAGTGAGAAATTCCGCATGGTGTGAAGATAGTGAACGTATGAGTGCTAGTCACTCTCTACAGCAATTCTTGCTAGCACTGTTTTGAGCCAGCAAGGGATTGAATAGGCCAAGGAATCCTGCTGAGCATTTCAATTCTTGTCAATTTCTATCCCCTGGTGGTTTATAATAATAGAGTTAGCAAGGAGAACAGAGGAATAACATTAGTGACACATGTGCTTGCTCCCTCAACAAACCCTTTCTCATGGGTTGCTTACAGCTGGATTATAGTACCTGAGATTTTGCCTCTGTTGCACTTGTTCTGAAAAGCTTCACAGGAAAATATAACAAATTCAAAGATACACATGTATAATGTTAATAGTAGCACCCACCTGAACTTAGGACCCAAAATGAGCCTTTGTTATTTCATTATTAAGAGAATCAGTGTGCCAATGTGATACAAGTCACTTTTACGTTCATCTGCCAATTCTGTGTTCATGATAATTAGCCATGAGACATTAGAGGCAACAAGAAAAATGTTCATTCCAATGATGAACTCTTCTCCATAATTTTTTCTAAGAACTACTTGTTCTGATTATTACTATGATGCCTGAGTATGATCTATGGCAGTGCTCTGCAATATTTTGTATTCTGCAGCATACCTGCAGATCTGTAAACGTACTATAGCATCAAGTGGAGAGGGAAAGGAGAATCTGATGAAAAACAGCGAATGTAAGCACCATGAGAGAAAGGAAAAAAGCATAAGACACCGTGGTCTTCATGACAAATTGGTTGTATAGTGACAAAAATGTTTCAAATAGCTCAAGAGTAGTAAGAAAACTGCTCCCTCTGGAGGAATATTAACTCTACTAAGTTTACTTTATATATTAACCTTAACTTCACAAGTATATGTACAGGCTTGAAATTTATACAGCTCAGTTCCTTTAACTAGTGAGACTGAGCAACCCTGCCACTCACACTTCACCTTCATTTCCTGAAGGAACTTTAAAATAATCATTCACCTGTGGTAAACATTAACCTTTTTGTAAAAGCATTTATTTGATTTCTGTGTAACCAAAATGAAAACCAGTTTTACAATATAGTCTATTATTAAGCAGAAGGAAATTCCACTGCCTTACTTACTAATTAAAACCATGAAATAAATGGTTTTAATGTTACTCATTTTAAAAAATAAATGAAAAATTAGAGCAACTGTAAAAAATGCACTTAAAATCCTATGAAAATTAACTTCTAGGTAGTTACCTTGATTACAATCAATAACATTGCAAAATTCTCTGACGTTGTTTTCATTGATTTCAGCTTGCTTTCTTTCAATAAATGCAGATATTCGTCTGTCAATCTACAAACAATAAGTATGTTTTAACAATGTAAACATAATGAGATTTTTTAAAAAGTAATACCCTCCCACTCCCCCATCCCCAAAAAACTTCTTACTTCTGCTTTTCCAGCCTTTATTTGAACTACTTCTGGATCAAAATGGATCTGTGTCTTTTTCACATCTCCTAAATCACAATCTTTGTGCTTTTCTTCCTCTTGTAGGTTGCCAATGGAAAATTTGGCGTTTATTTCATTTTTGTTCCCCACGTCTGTTTTTCCTATGTCTTCACAAGCAGTTGTATTCTCCTCTTTAATCAGAGGCTGAAGTTTTGCTAAAAAAGGCTGAGAAGAACACAATTCCATCTGCTGGGGTTCACACTAACCAAAACTAATTACGCATTTAATATATTTACATAAATTTCTGCTAAGTAAATGAAATATTTAATATCAACTATTAAATATAAAAGTTGTTACATCAGAATACATAAATCTGAGCACATATAAGTGTTTACTGTTCTCTGTTACTGTGACCATTATCATTAGCTATAAATTTATTTGAAAAAAAGAAAGAAAGAAAGAAAGAAAACCTGAGGAAATTTAAAATTTTCTTTGAGGGAATCATTCTGTCACTCATCTTTTATTTTGTGCCAAATCAAAGCCTTCAGCCTCTGGCACCAATGCCACTTAATTAACATGTCATTCAAATGCCTCCTCAGAACACTAAGGCTTAGTATTTTTCCTCCTTAACACGAGAGCCAGTGCTCTCACTCAGCAAAGCCCTGCATTATCACTGTATCACTGGAGATTCTCCACTTGAAACTGCAGTTGGCCAATGTGAATGAGAAAGCATAGACGTGAAATACATAGGTGTTATGCTGAGTGAACACTCAGACTTTTACTGACATGGCAAAATATCTTCTTGGGTCACGAAATTAAATTTTAAAAAAGAAAACGGACAAGGAAAAAACCCTACCACGATCCATAGCTGAAAAGAGATAAATGTCACCTATCACTATACTAGAGGGGGGAAAATTCCCTTTTGTATACATTATATTACCCATTTATGTCCCCCCCCCGAATAATTAGGCCTCATTTGAGTTCTATAGCTCAATGCTCTGCCCTTTAAAAACCAGGTTAACTATTACTTTTAACATGAAACACAGAGTTAAATTTTCCCACAATGTCACTGAATGGAGGGCTGAACATTAATGCCTATTCCATTAGTCAAAACATACTAACACTTATCAATGCTCCAATTATTTTTTCATACCTACAATTTTGCTTCCATTGTTTCCTATACCAAATACTCTTCTGAAACCTTATCACATGTTAATCACAGTAAACTGACCAATCCAAACAGTTCTTCCACTTATCTTCTTGACACTTCACATTTTACACTTTGATTAGAGATAAACTGCAAACTTACATCAATTATAATTGCAGAGATGTTCAATTAGAAACCAGCAAGGTCATAATACTGTTCAGTTATTGAACTGAAATATTAAAAGATATAATAATACTTTATAAATAACAATGCAATATTGACTTACATATAAAGAATGAACTATTTTCAACTGCTAAGAAAAAGAAAAGATAAAATAGTGACTGGCTACTAACTAAGATGAGACATTAATGTCACAGAAATTACTTTCTTTTTAAAAACTATGCTGAAACTGTTTAATTGCAATAGACACTCCAGGATGTGTCATGCTGGGATAATGCCACTTCTTGAACCACTGAAAGCACTCCATGAGCCTCCAAACTCACCCAAGGCATGGAATCATTATCATAGCATGACACACACCTGCCGTGTCTTATTGCTTAATTATAACCCACCATAGATGGAACTGTATTGAATTTTCAGTGCAAGTTTAGAGTTGAATAGAGTTGCATTTGTTCAATCTCATACCCATATCGGCCTATTGGGCTATATTGCCATAACTGTCCTGATCTAAATTAACAGATTTAAATCCAATTTGGATGTAAGTAACCTTTTATTAGTATCACTATTAATACAGTGTTAAGATAGAAATGACAAATACTCCAGAAAATTCAACCACAATTAATTTCTATTTTCAATATTGAGTTAACATTTCTAACAAGAAATTTACCTGTAAATATAAAATGTGTTGCTCAAGTGCACTAAAGAGCAATGCAGGCTGGAATGCTGAGAGGCTCTGGAGCTTGTTCCAATCGATTGTAATTTTCACCACATCATCTTTGAGGCTAAGCTTCAAAGGGGCAAACCAGTAACATCACAAAAATTACAAGATTAAGCTGTACACAGGGGATTGTCACAAAAATAAGATTACTACAGAGTTACACATGTCTATTTTGCTCAAAGTTATCAAGTTTTTAATGATACGTTAAAATGCTTTACCCATTACCATTTTAAAAGGCCAAGGAAGGTATATATTTGAGTTAAAAACAAAAACAAAATGACATCTCACTCTGATTCTATTCTTGGGTCTGTGTAATGGGACCATTTTAGAAGAGAAGCCATTCATGAAAAACGAAAATATGAAGGCTCTCTTGATACTTCAATATCTAAAAACCTTTGCATGGGGTCCAAAACAGGCTTGCCTTATTCAGATTCCTACTATTTCTAGCTCAGAGCATTAACCAGCATAAGCACAGCTGTTTTACAAAAGTTCTAATATGCACATGTCTCTTTGTTAAATATGTGTACAAATACATATCAGAAATATATAATCATTCTGATGTCCTCCAAATCACATTTTTATTGTTTTCAACTTTAACCAATTTTTAAAATAATTTAAAAATCAAGATTATTCATACATATAAAGTCTAGTGATAAATGCCAACATGTCTATCTACTCCAAATAAAAAAAGACTTCTCCACAATAGTGAAAAAAATTGCCAGAAACTGAATGGAATGTCCAGATCTTTTGCTAAATACTATTTTCTAGTAAGATGTAAGGGCTCATTATATGAAAATTTCTTATCAGTTGGAGACATGATAGAATGAAATCATACCCACAAAACTACCAAGAAACTGAATATAAAATTAATATCAAATCAGTGAAAATTTTAGAGTGAGCCTCCATCTGCAGTTTTTTGAGTGAATAAAAGTGAACTACTATAAACTTTTCTAAGGACATGTGTTTATAGCATAGCATAAGGATATGCTCCATAGTAGAATCAAGTGAACTATATTTTTTTTCAGAAATAATCTATTAAAAATTAGTCGTGTTTTCTACAAAATAAAGTGTTACCTGAATTCAAATACAGATTTATGAGTTGTAATTATAATAAAAGAAAAAGATGAATCACTATACAAGGATCAAACAGATCCAAAGTTACCAATAAAAAAGCAATATATTGAATAAATACTATGTGGCAAAAATTTACCACCCTTTGAACATGAGACAAGAAGTATTTAAAGTCCATATTAGACAAGTGTAAAGAAATATGAACTCCTATGTCGGCTGTACTGGCAAAGATAACTTTACATTAATTTAATTAAGATTTTATACTAAGATTAATGCATTACCCTTAATTTATATTACTTTAATGCCTACAAAGATTTTGTTAGTCAACATATATTACCTATGGAAGTAACCCATTATTATAATTTTATAATTCTCAATGAGATCTATAGTCAATTATAGCAAATTTATGAATATGGATGGTTTGGGGATAAAGCAGACAAATCCTCAACCAAAGTATCACATTTTCTAGAGAAAATAATAGAAAATAAGTTTTAATGTTTGAATCACATTCTCATTTCAATTGAACAGAACTACTAATTACAAGTGCAATTAAGAATACCTGGTCTTTTAAGAAAACCACATAATAATGTCACAAATTAATTTTAAAACTTTCCCAATACATTTGACTATTCATTCCACAAATTCCCTATTAGTAATATTAATTCTATGCTTTTCCCTCCTATAGAACTTGGAATAGTAAATAATCCACTAAAAAATCTCTATTAGTCTGCTATTAATATAGACTATTTAAATATGTATTTCCAGTAAAAACTTATTTAAATTAATACAAAAACCAAAGCTAAAAATAAATAATTCCTTAGCTTGGTAAAATGGGCCATCCAGAGGCAAGTAAAAAAGGTTAAAATTAATAAATTTTGTGAGCTGAAGTAGAAAATGCTTTCAAGCACTTAATTTTATGTTTCCTCGTAAGGAGAGCTAATAATACAATGATACTGAGGACGATGCAGGATGAACATAGCATATTACAACATACATTTTAAAAATCCTTTAAACTTGGTCCAAAAGGAAGTACTCATTCTTCTGGGGACCATATTGTAAGTATGGACCTCTGGCTTTCATACTTAGTATTTCTCAAAAAAACTGGGTATTATCAAAATGATAAGCATTTAATTGATGAGACAATCTTATTTTTGACACTTGTATAATATGGAAGGTCCCTTCACTGTGTCTCAGTAAACTCACCAAACATTTACCCTAAACATTTTTTACAGGTGACTTAAGTAAATTTTAATCACTCCTCTACTTGTACCTTTAGAATACCTGAATGTTTAAAATTTTTAAATGAGCTTGAAAAACTCAGTATGCAAAATATTTCAAAAGAAATGTTTAAATCATTGCTCAATATTAATTTTTAAAAATATTCCACCACTGAAAAATAAACTTCTGTAAGTAATATGTGAGTGTAAACTTTTTTTGTCTTGACGTTAGAATACGAATAAAATTTAATGCTCCAATGTTGCCATAAAAAGTTCTCTAACTTTTAAACCATTTAAAGGCCTGTAATCTTAAGACTGAAATGTTAATAACAGAAGTCCCCAAGTCTTTAAAAAAATTTTTTTGGTAAGTCCTTGGCAAAAAACTGAGTTGAAAAGTTGGATCTTTTAGGAGATTCTATGAATAATTGCTTCATTACACAAAACTGAATGTTTAACTTGCAGTACTATTCTTTGTAAGTCACAAGAAACATGCTAAAAGTTTTTAGAATATTGAAATAACTTTTTAAAAGACTGATTCTTAATCCACTCAAGGCTTTTAAAAATGATTTTCACAAACGCTCTATTTTCATAGGAATTTACCATTATCTTTGACACAAATGCCTGCTGTGTCTCCTACATGCACGAGTACCAGGACCAAAACAAACTTTTATAGCTAGAAAACGGTCCATAAAAGAAAATATTTCCTTTTAAAAAGCAGTTTAACAAACATACTGTTGTTTCTCATTTAAAATTTGCTTTTAATTTTACATCATGAAACGAAATACTAACTTGATCGAATAGAGTGTAAGGAGCCCGTTTTTTTAAACCCGGTTTTACTATGACATTTCTGCAAATAAGATTTATCAGCCAGTTAAACTAGTTAATAGTTAAACAATTAAACGACAGTTCTAATGCAAACAGCATCAACCATGGATAACTCATCCAACTTTACGCTATTTTAAATGATTTCCTTTTACTTTCCTTCCCGTTTGTAAGGGTTAATAGATGCACACAATGGCCCAGGAGAAAAGAAATAAACAAAACTAACTGACTCATAAGAGCAAGTCACCCTGAAAAAAAAAAAAAAGGCCGAGAGCGCGCTTTTCCAAAAATCTCGGGCCGCACTGACCGACCAATTCCTACAATGAATAAGCTGGAGGAAAAAGGACGCTGAGCTCCAGGCGCCTCCTAAAGCCTCAGTGAAGCTTTTTCGCATCGTCTCCAAGCCCGCTCCTCGCGGAGCCGGGTTTTTACTTTGGATCAACCTCACTTACTCCTGGGGAGAACAGGTGCAAGGTAATCTAGTCTGCAACCCGTACTGAACTACGCCCTCACAGCCGTCCCCCTTCACTCCGGCCGGAGGCGGCTGGGCCCGGGGTTTGTCCCCGGGCAGCATCCTACACTGTGGCAGGCCTCGGCTGACCCCCACCTTTGCTAGAGGAAAAAAAGGGGGGAGGGGCCGGATGGTTACCCTGCCTTCAGTCCTTCAGGCCACCTCTCACCTTTCCAGGCAGGGCGTGCAGGGAGCGAAAGACTTCGCAGAGTACCTCTCGGGAGAGGGTGGGGCTGCAGCTTCGCTCCAGGCTCTTGTCACCGCTGCTCGGGCGACTAAGCTCCGTGGCAGCAGCCATATCTTCGCAGGCCGTTCCACCACCAACGCCACCACCAAGTTTCGCTCACAACCCCACCCCCACTCTCTCCTGCTTTCGTCGCTCAGCGATGACGTAAAAACAGCGTCTCGTTTAGACTAGGCATTAAGGCCCCACCCTCTCTGTGTGACTGACAAGCACGTACGCCAATCAGGTGCAAGTACATATTGCGCCGAGATTCTGGAGCGGGTAATTGCTGACTAGCGCTGTACTGGATGCTGTTGGGCGATTTGATTGAAGTCGTGGTGTGTTAAGGGTTAGTGTCATGAAGCCTACCTTGACTCATAGCTGTTGCTTATGAGTGTTGGTAAGAAGAGACTTATAACTAAATGTTAGAGTTTGAGCCCTAAAAATTGAAATTTTAAGCTGGTGGTGTGGAGTGGGTCTGGAGAAAGATTGCTGGTCAGGGACGGAGCTTGTTTCTAATCACTGGAAAACTCACACAGAATTGTCATAATCAGAACGTTTTAATCTCTTCAAGGTTGTTTAAAACATATGTAAATCAACGCTACTAATTTTTCATGCGGGGGAGGGCAGGATGTAAAAGAACAATAAAAGTGCTCCATTATGCCTCATTTTACTATAAAGGGAATGACATTAACGGTCTTAAATCTGTAAAATAATTCATGTCAAGTTTTAAAACGTGCATCAATTGCTATTATCTGGGTGATAACTGTAGAGATGCTCAACCTGAAAATTGTTTCAAAGAAGTGAAACACTGTCAATATGATTCCAACAGGAATTTAACCCAAATAAGTAATATCATGGAACCACAATCTTTGAAATTAGGAGGAGGACATAAAATGGAACTGAAATTTGGCAAAGTGTTATTTACCCCGTAGCTTTATTATAAAAATGTTTGAAGGACTTTGTAATCTTTTAATCAGGCTCTAACATTTAAAAAAAGTAATCCAAGGAAAAAACAAGTTTAAGAATAATTTTTGGTGTTAAGCTCTATTCCAAAATACTTTTAAAATATGCATTATCTGTTTAGATGTAAGGGAAGGGGCTTAAAGCTCTTAATTCTAACAGTCTAATGCATTTACATTAGAGGAAGTAGAGGTGGAAACTCACGCAATGTGTATTCTTTAGTTTTAGAGTAGACTGAATGAAAGGGAAGGAATAGGCATCAAGGAACTGGGAGAAGGACAGTAGGGATAAAAGAACTCCTTTGACCTGTCCCTAGGGAGTCTCTTAATTAGGTTTTCATTTCCAAAGACGTGTGGGATCAGGAGGCTTGACAGGATCTTGAGAAATCTTGCTTGTTCCCTTCTTAGCAGCAGGATATACAACTGATAGTCCAGCCTATGTCTAGATACAGAAAAAAGACTTCACAACATCCAATCCCATTCAAGCCACTCATCCCCATATCTAACCTAAATTCATGATTCTTTGCAATGTTAGCACATTTTCTTTGCCTCTTGTTCTCTTGTTATTGGGGATCACTGTAATGGGGTAACTAGAAGTTTTTTTTCTGTGCCAAATTAGCAATCAATTTCAGATCATTTGTTTTCATTGGGGATATGAAGTATTTTTTTCAAATATGCAGGATACTGGTATGCAACACATTTGGGAATATGCTTTGTACATTAAAAGAATACTGTCTTTAGAAAGGTACTGCTTGTTCTTTTCTTTGCCATCACCGATTTTGAAATTTCAAGTTTTACTTGTTCCCTTGAACCCCTAATATAGAATTAATTAATTTGGTTAAATTAGTTAATTAATAAATTAATTAATAAATTAATTAATTTGGTTAAATTAATTTGGTTAATTAATTTGGCCATTTGGTTTGTATATTAGTTCTCTATGTAATTCTGTGATTCAATATCCAGACTTTCAGTCTTAGTGTTCCTTACTTAGGTATAGGTTGAATATCCCTAATCTGAAAACGTGAAATCCAAAATGCTCCGAATTCCAAAGCATTCTGAACACCAACACCACTAAGGGAAAATTACACACCTGACCTTACGTGATGGGTCACAGTCAAAACACAGTCAAAACTTTGTTCCATGCACAAATTATTGAAAATATTATGTAAAATTACCTTTAATCTGTGTGTATAATATGTATATGAAATATAAATAAATTTCTTATTTAGAGTTGGGTACCATCCCCAAGATATCTCCTTGTGTATAAAAGCAAATATTCCAAAAAAAAAAAAAAAGTGAAGTCTGAAACACTTCTGCTCCTAAGCATTTTGGATAAGGGATACTAAACTTGTAATACTTAGAATTTGTTAACTCTTTTGTGCATTATTTCTTCTTTCTAAGAACCATTCTTACTCCTTCCTGATGCCTTCATTTTGGAAATTTTTCTCACTTTCTTCTTTTATAGTAGCAAATTCTCTTCTAAATAGAAGAGTTTGTAGGCTGAAAAGATGTGGATTCCTTTGGGCTAACTCCAAATAGAAATTTATAGATATTGTATGTATGTGTGTATAACAAAAATATAATAAAAGCTTTGAAATTTAGAAAAAGAATAAAGGAAATAATTTGCCCTTTATAGAAAACTAATTACAGTTTATGAAGTGGGTTGCTGAAAAATCTGCTGTCTGGCAGAAATGATTCAAAGTGTTGGTGTTGGCATTAGCAACAGTGTTAGAAATACTGTCCTACAAGCTTATGCGAAGAATCAACTGGGAGGATAGAAACTATAAATAAAATCTAGGCTATCTACCTTATCAACAAAAAATGTTTTTTATGATGAACTTTAGTGGCACAACTCTATTAAATAATCCAGTGCTCAGCAAAATGCCTGAGGTATTATATGTGCTCAACTGATGTTTGTTGCATGTATGATAATACAAATTTTTCCTAATGCAGAAAAGGAAAAATAAATGGTATTTGTCATATCTGGCTTCCTATCACCTGATGCATAAGTCTAAGTTCCTTGGAATGACATTTAAGGTTCTTCTCATGATCTGGCCTTTACCTAAATTTCCAGCTTTATTTTCTGCCACAAACTGTCTGGTGCTTAATGCTTCTGAAACTGCTTTTATTTCTTCAAAACTTTACCATGTCTTGCCTCCATGCTTTTGTTTATGCCTTTTGCCTCTTGTCTTCTTAGGAAACTACTTTTCCGTCTTCAAACTCCAGTTAGAAAACCTTTTCTGGGAAGTCCTTCCTCATAAAAAAAATTTTTTTTTAAAGAGCTTATATTCTCCTTTACTAAACCATTCCTACAACTTGTATATACTTTTCCTGCAATGGTTCACAGCATTCTACTTCCTAGTAGCAAGGACCTTAGCAGTGTGATCAAGCCCAAGGACATGACTAAACCAATTTCAAACTCCCATTCTTTGAGCATTTACTTACTGATATTCCTTGTACCAATTTCTGTATCATTCAAGGTTTAGTCAGGAAACAGAAAGTTTACCTGTTATTTGAATAGAGAAAAGTTAATATAAACAGTATTAATTAGGATAAGATATTAATTAACTGAAAAGGCAATAAGAAAACAATAAAATATAGAAGAAGGTAACAGGAAACAATAACATATCAGGAAGAAGCTAACCCCTCTAGGGATGGGGGGACAAAAGGAAGAGTTTAGAATTACTAAAATTTCTTAGAGGAACCAGCCCTATGGATTCCCTCAGAAGGGGGTGCTATTCTGATGGGATTGGTGTCTTAAGGTGAGCATGATGAGGCTGATTTGACAAGTATTGAAAACGGCAGATAGAGCATCTAAGCATTATAGGACAAGGTTATACAGTCTGAGATACATATAATTAGAATTCTAAAAGGAGAATTGAGAGAGAATGGGCAAAGAGATATTTCAAGAGATGATGACAGGAATTTCAAAAAATAATGCAGGACATCAAACTACAGATCCAAGAAGCTTGGAGAACCTCAGTAGTTACATACTGCTGTGTAACAACTCACTTCAGTGGCTTAAGACAATGAACATTTGTTATCTCATAGTTTCTGTGGGTCAGAAATTCAGGAATGGCTTTGCTTGGTGTTCTGTCACCCACTCTGGAGAAACCCAGAAAGACGTAAGCCACAATACCTTTTAGGACCTAGTCTCTCAAGATTCACGTCATAACTTCCATCTGATTTTATTTGTTAGAACCAAGTAACTATGTCTGGCCAGCACTCAAGGGCTGAGAAATTAGACTCCACATCTCCATTTCAAAAGTGAAGGAGAAATAAAGATTTTTAAAAGAGAACAAAACTAATGTAATTCATTACTAGCAGAACTGCACTATAAGAAATGTTAAAGAAGTTCTTCAGGCAAAAGGACTATGATACCAGAAAAAATCTTTTATCTACACAATGAAATAAAGATCTTAAGAAATGGTTAAAGTGACACATGAAAGATATTTTTTTCTTATTTTTATTTGCCCTAGAGGTAATTGACTATCTAAAGCAAATATAATGACAAATTATTGTGGGTTTTATAGCATATGTAAAAGGAATGTGTGATAACATAGCACAAAAATTGGGAGGTAGGAATTGTAAGTACATAGTTGTAAGGTCTCTACACATGAAACAATATAATATTTGAAGGTAGACTATGATAAATTAAAGACATATATTATAAACTCTAGGGTAAATAAAAATATTTTAAAAGAGGTGTAAATTATAAGTTAATAATAGAGATAAGAAAGAATCATAAAAATAGTTAATTCAAAGGAATCACAAAAAGAAGTAGAAACAAAAAAGAGATGGAGCAAATAGAAAAGGTAATAGATTTTAATTCAACCATATCAATAAATGATCTAAACACAGAGATTGGCAAATTGCATTAAAATTAAGCTCTAGTTATATGCTGATTAAAGGAAACCCACTTTAAATATAGAGATAAGTTAAAAGTAAAAAGATGGAAAAAAATATACTATCCAGGAACCAGTCAAGGTTGCCCACTATCTCCACTTCTGTTCAACATAGTGCTGCTGGAAGTCCTTGCCAGAGCAATCAGACAAGAGAAAGGAATTAAGTGTCCGAATGGGGGCAGACAAGGTCAAACTCTCACTTTTTGCCAATGATATGCTATTATATCTAGAAAATCCCAAGGTTCAACCAAGAGACTCCTGGAATTGATAAATGAATTCAGTAAACTCTCAGGATACAAAATTAATGCACAAAAATCATTGGCATTCATATACTCCAATAACCGTCAAGCTGCAAATCAAGTCAAAGACACAACACCTTTCACAATAGCATCAAAGAAAATTAAATATTTAGGAGTATATTTAACAGAGATGAGAGATATTTATAGGGAGAACTATGAAACACTGAGAAAAGAAATTGTAGAAGAGGTATACAGCTGGAAATCCCTACCATGCTCATGGATTGGTAGATTCAATATTGTTAAAATGTCCATTCTACCTAAAGTGATCTATAGAATTAATGCAATCCCTATCAAAATTCCACCATCATTCTTTTTTTTTTTTTTTTTTTTTGAGACAGAGTCTCACTCTCTTGCCTGGGGCGAGTGCCGTGGCGTCAGCCTAGCTCACAGCAACCTCAAACTCCTGGGCTCAAGCAATCCTACTATCTCAGCCTCCTGAGTAGCTGGGACTACAGGCATGCGCCACCATGCCCGGCTAATTTTTTTCTATGTATATTTTTAGCTGTCCAGTTAATTTCTTTCTATTTTTTGGTAGAGATGGGGTCTCGCTCTTGCTCAGTCTGGTCTCGAACTCCTGAGCTCAGAACAATCTGCCCACCTCGGCCTCCCAGAGTGCTAGGATTACAGGCATGAGCCACCGCGCCCGGCCTCCACCATCATTCTTTACAGATTTAGAAAAAATAATTCTATGCTTCATCTAGAACCAGAGAAGACCTCGTATAGCCAAAGCAATCTTAAGCAAAAAAAAAAAAAAAAAAAAAAAAAAAAAAAAAAAAAAAAAAAAAAAAAAAAAAAAAAAAAAACGGTAGACATTAGCTTACCAGACTTCAAACTTTACTACAAGTCTATAGTAACTAAAACAGCATGGTACTGGTATAAGAACAGAGATATAGACCTTTGGAATAGGACGGAGATCCCAGATATAAAAACATCCTCATTTTCATGTAATCTTTGACAAAGCAGACAAAAGTATACATTGGGGAAAAGAATCTCTATTCAATAAATGGTGCTGGGAAAACTGGAACCCCACCTCTCACCTCTCACCTCTCACCTCTCACAAAAGTCAGCTCACTATGGCTAACAGACTTAAACCTAAGGCACAAAACCTTAAGAATTCTGGAAGAAAATGTGGGGAAGACTATTTTAGACATTGGCCTAGGTAAAGAATTTATGAAGAAGACCCCCAAAGCAATCACAGCAGCAACAAAAGTAAACAAATGGGACCTGATCAAATTAAAAAGCTTCTGCACAGCCAAGGAAACTATCGTTAGAATGAATAGACAATCTACAGAATAGGAGAAAATACTTCCTTTCTATACATCCGATAAAGGGCTGATAACAAGAATCTGTATAGAACTTAAGAAAATCAACAAGAAAAAAATCAAACAACCTCATCAGTAAATGGGCAAAGGACACGAACAGAAACTTTTCAAAAGAAGACAGACTAATGGCCAGCAAACATAAAAAAGTGCTCAACATCTCAAATCATTAGGGAAATGCAAATCAAAACTACAAAGAGATATCACCTAACTCCAGTGAGAATGGTCTCTATCAAAAAGTCCCAAAATAACAAATGCTGGCATGGATACAGAGAGATTGGAACACTCTTACATTGCTGGTGGGACTGCAAATTAGTACAACCCCTATGGAAAGTAATTTGGAGATACCTCAAAGAGCTAAAAATAGAAATACCATTTGATCCAGCAATCCCACTACTAGGCATCTATCCAAAGGAACAAAAGAAATTCTATAATAAAGACATCTGCACTTAAATGTTTATAGTAGCACAATTCACAATTGCAAAGATGCAGAAACAACCCAAATTCCCATCAATACATGAGTGGATTAATAAAATGTGGTATATGTATACCATGTACTACTACTCAGCCATAAAATAAAATGATGAACTACCTCTTGTATTATCATAGATAGAGCTGGAGCCCATTCTTCTAAGTGAAGTATCACAACAATGGAAAAACAAACACCACATGTACTTACCACCAAATTGATACTAATTGATCAACACTAATGTGCACATATGGGAAGTAACATTCATACGGTGTCAGGCAGGTGGGAGGGGAGAGGAAGGGATGGGTAAATCCACACCTAACGGATGAAGTGCGTACCGTCTGGGGGATGGGCATACTTGTTGGGTGGTGCAAAAGCAATTTATGTAACCAAAGTGTTTGTACCCCTGTAATACTCTAAAATAATAACAAAAACCAGAGTGGTTCTGAAACAAAATTTGCTTTGAGAACTGCAATCACAAAAATCTACTCCAAACATCTTAAAGAAAAGCTCTACGGGTGTTGAACGTTTTGTATTCTTATGTGTCTGAAAATTTATTGGTTTTTTTTTTTTTTTTTTTTTTGAGACAGAGTCTTGCTCTGTTACCTGGGGCTAGAGTGCCGTGGCGTCACCCTAGCTGACAGAAATTTCAAACTCCTGGGCTCAGGCAATCCTCTTGCCTCAGCCTCCTGAGTAGCTGGGACTACAGCTGCACACTACCACGCCTGGCTAATTTTTTCTATTCTTAGTTACCCAGCTAATTTTTTTTCTACTTTTAGTAGAGATAGGGTCTCACTTTTGCTAAGGCTGGTCTCCAACTCCTGAGCTCAAGTGATCGTCCTGCCTTGGCCTCCCAGAGTGCTAGGATTACAGGTGTGAGCCACTGTGCCTGGCTTGAAGATTTACTCTGTCATCACTCTTGAGTGATAGTTTGACTTGGCAAAAATGTGTAAGTTCATGGGTTTTTTTTGTTGTTGTTGTTATTCTTCTTAGTACTTTAAAGATATTTTTCTATTGTTTTCTAGAACTGAAACTCAGTGTTACTGATGAGAAATCTGATGACAATATTTTCTCTTTCCTTATAGTAGTCTGTGTTTTCCCTATGGACATTTGATAATTTATTTTTCATAAGTTTCATCATGGGTTTAGATACGGAGTTTGGTTTTTTTTTAAAAAAAAATAATAACAGCCTCAAAAATCCAGTTGCTTATTGCTGGGAAGCAATGAATGTATTTCCTCTCCTCCAAAAGACTTTGGACTTAAGTGTGGTTTTTATTGTTTATTAAAGATTTTATTTTGTTAGGGCAGTTTTAGATTCATAGTAAAATTGAGAGAAAGGTAAAGAGATATTTTCATACACCCCCTGCCTCTACACATGCATAGCCTTCCCATTATCAACAACTCCCACCAAAAAGTGGTACATTTGTTATAATTGGCCACTCTATATTGACACAGCATAGTCACCCAAAGTCCCTAGTTTATATTAGGCTTCATTCTTAGCATTGTACATCCTATGGGTTTGGACAAATGTATAATGATATGTATCCACCATTATAGTATCATACAGAGTATTTTCACTGCCCTAAAATTCCCCTATGCTCTGCCCATTTATTCCTCCTTCCTCCCCATATGGAGTTTTTAAAAGTTAATTTTGTTCAGCATTTGATAAACTTTTAAAATATGAAGGCATGGGTCTTTTTTTTTTAATTCTGGGAAATTGTTAGTCCTTCTCTCTTAAGATAAGCCCACTCACCATTCCATCTATTCTTTCCTCCTGAAAAGATGTATCCTAAATATCTTGTAACATTTCTTTTATATTTTATATCTTGGTGCTGGGAGCTTTCCTCAGTTCCATCTTCCAGCTCACTAATTTACTTCTCATCTGTATTTAGTTTTCTATTTAGCCCATCTTCTGAGTTTTTAAAGTTTCAAATATAGTTTTTATTTCTCAGATGTCTAATTGGTTATTTTTCTTAACTACCTTTCCTATTTCATTACCTTCTATTTTTGCTTGCTTGTTGATTTCCTCCTTTATCTCTTTTTGAAGATATTGAAAGTATTCATTTAAAAGTCCTTTTCACTTTCTTACCTTTATTTGGCCTGGAGTAAATTCTATTTACTGAATGTATTTGTCTTTTGTAATATTGGTCTTCTTCTATTTTTGAGTGTGAAATCATCTCTGATTTGAAGACATCTTGTTTAAGAGCTTTTTTCCCAAAAGGATTTGAGAACTCATAGTTGTCACTCAGTGAATTTAGCCCCATCTTGCGTGGGGAATAGTGGGGGCATATTATCAGACCTTAGACATGTGGGCTTCTGTTAGTATTGGTGATTTAGTTTCAGCTTCTATTACAGTTAGTTGAGGGCATATGACTGAATTTTGATCAATGAAATGTGGGCAGAAGTGATGTGCACCATTTCCAGACTTAGCCCCTAAAACCTCCTGCATGGTTCTCCGTGTTTTCTCTCCCCCGTCTGCTGATAAGATGCAGAGACTACAGAACAGGACTTTGAGACATAAGGAATGCCAGAGCCTCCAGATTACGTGTTCCTATTCTGGGATCCACAGAGCCCCTAAAGAATTTATGGATGGAAATAGGGAGACCATAAATGTGAACATGGAACAAAAATCACATATTTATTTCTCCTTTTATTCAAAAGTTAGCATTATCTTCAGTTATGATTGAAGGCAAAATCCCAACAAATGATTTTGATATCAACAGATATGACTTTGATATCAGTAAAATTCACAGATATTTTCTTATCACAGAGTAATTGTTATAGATAGTTTGCCTTAAGTTGTTATAGATAGTTTACCTTTTGCCTTAAAGGCAAATTGTCTTAACAACTGTAGGTAGTTGAAATTATCATAATTGCCTGATAACATTTCTAGATTTTGTTTCAATGCCTTAATTAAAGAAGTATATATTGCTATTTTATTTTTTAATATTTTGGCAACTAAATTTCATAATTGTTTTCATTTGTAATCTTGTGTATTTTATTTATTTATTGTAATCGTTTGTATCATGTTTGTAATCATATGTATTATCTGTATTTTATTTATGCCTTTAAAAAATTATTCAGAGAACAGGTCCAAAGGATTCACCAGACTGCCAAAGGGCCCATTGCACCAATGTTGACCTATGATGTGAACAAAAGATAAATCTTTGTCAGTTAAGCATCTGAGATGTTAGTGTTGTTTATTATAGCAGTTAAACAATAGTGAATAATACAGTCTAATTGTAATGTGTTGAATTACAGCCCCCAAAAGATAAGCTTACTCAGAACCTCAGAATGTGACCTTATTTGGAATAAGGGTCTCTGTAGGTGTAATTGAGGTAAAGGTCTTGAGATCATCTTGGATTAGGGTGGGCTTTAAGTTCAATAACAAATATCTTTATAAGGAACAGAAGAAGGTTGTGGGAAGATGAAGGCAGAGATTGGAGTTATGGTGCTACAAACTAAAGAATGCCAAGGATTGATGACAGCCAGGAGTAAGGCAGGAATGGTTTCTCTCTCATAACCGGCAGAAGGAATCAGCCTTGCTGACACCTTGACTTTGCACTTTTGGCCTTCGGAACTATCAAAGAGTAAATTTGTGTTGTTTTAAGCCACCAGTTTGTGATAATTTGTTACAGCAGACCTTGGAAACCAATACACCAACCATATTTTTAAACCTATTATCTCAGCATCATTCTATTAATATATATAAGTATTTACCTTTGATCTATCTATTCTTTCTATTGATTTTTCCTGTCTCTTCTTTTGCTAGTTCTAACACTTGATAGCAGTGTGATTTTGTGTAAGTTAGTTAATCTCTTTGTGCCTATTTTCTTATCTGTATAGTGGGAATAATAATCTTATTTTTGTATGGTTGCTATAAGGAGTAGACGTTTTAATACATGTAAAGTGCTTAGAAAAGATCATGGCACCATAGGAAGCACTCCATAAGGTTGATTATTATTACTTTTTAATTATTGTGTCTTTCAGCATATAGTATTTAAACTAGTTGAGTAAAAATCACCAATAAAAGCTATGACTTTTCTTTTCCTTTTTGGAGAGCTTAAAATATGTGTGGCTAATCATAATTAAGGTTGGGAAAAGAATTTTCTGTTAAAAGAGTAAAATATATTGGTAACTAGACTAGCAATAACAAGTCCATGTGGCCGGGAGTATCAATTGAAGTCATGTCTGACAAAGGTTGTCTTATGGGATTATTAACCTTTCCAAGTCAGATAAGGAAAAAAATTGTACAGTTTAAGCATGGACATGTATTTCCAGAACAAAAGATATCTGGAACCGAGCAAAATAGCAGCAGAAATTGTTAGACCATGAATTAATCACAGGGTTCATTGGTCAGAATGATGTTTAGCCTTCAAGGCAGTGCCTATCCTGGGAAAACCTTGCAAAGGATACTAAGGATTATTGAACATACGTAAAGGGAGCATTCTCATTAAGGGATGTGGTTAGTGTAACACTTATAAGGCTGGGGCTAGAGTAGGCTTGCTGTGTGAGCAAAAGAACATAGGGCAAAAGCACTCTCCTAAATCTTGGAGTTTCAACATCTTTCTATAGGCATGCTACTCCTAGTGGTGAACAAAGCCACATGATAGGTCCTTCAAATGTCTTGTTTCAAATCGCTGTGATGATCTTGGGGAATAGTAGCACTAAAGTAAGATTTGTTAAGCACTAACTATATGTTTGGTCTATTCAGCCCTAACCCCCTCTCTGCATTTTCTCTTTTAATACATGTAAATGACCATGTGGAGGAGAGGTCCTGCTATCAGGGAGTAAAAGTGATATTTTTTCTGCCTTGCTATCCCCATTTCTGAAGTTGTTAATATACATAGGGCATGTGTGGCATGAACAGGTTTATATGAGAACCCTGCATTGCCAACGTGGTACTTTACTCCTGTCCAGATGTGACCATAGGAGTCACTCACTTTACTTACATTCAGGAGACAGGCTCAGTTTCAGATCTGGTGCTTCTCTTCCTGTTGATTTTTCCTCAGCTCTCTAGCCAGCTCCTTTCTGGTACAGGCAAATGTTATCTTAGGATACTGCCCATTTGCCACATATCTTACTATAAAACAACATAGTACATAGTGGGTGTCTTTACTCCTACTGGGTACAGTGAGTGTCTTACCCTTCTTTTCTTAAATATAACCTGGAAACTTAGCGTACTTTATCTTTCACCCACTAGATCCCTGATTGGTTCCCTCATTCCTGCAACTCCTAATGGTGCACAGCAGTGAGGGCAGAGCACTGGCGATGAGGAACTGACTAGCAATTCAATTAAGAGAGTGTAGGTTGATTTTTCTCTAAACGTATAGGTTATCTTTGATTTACCATTGCATATTTGAATCTGTAGATTATTTAAATATATACATTTTATCTTCACATTTTTATGCACATCCTTTTTGTTGCATGAAAATAAATTCATGTTTTAAAAGAGGAATTTGAGAAAATCTAATGTTGACATGACACTCAATTAAAAAATATTTATTTTCAAGTCCACTGGCTTAAGCTTTCTGATTTTTTTGGTCTCAGACTATCTTTTGTGAGTAAAATATGTTGGCTTCTATAGACTGGTAATGCTATTAACAAACCGTGGATGTCATACATTTAGTTTTCAGGTTAGTCCAGACAAGTGTAGCCTGTGGCATTTTTGACATCCTACTATTGCCATTCCAACATGATCTTCAAACAGCCTCCTATACATACATTATCTCAAAACATATTTGCAAGTCCAGCTTGAGTGAATTCCTTGTGGTCCCTTCATTTTTTACTGCCTTTGGGGCTTTCTTTTTGCTGTGCCCAGAGGTCTCAAATGTTCTCCTACTTTTCTCCAATCACCCAAGACTAGCAGTCCTTTTAAAGGTTATCTCAAGGTCTATGTATGACAAGAAACTTATTCTTAGGCCTTTCCAATGTACCAAATGCCTTGTTATTTGTATTACTTTGTCATGTCATATTGCATGAGGAAAAAGACAGAATATAAATAAATATAAAGCATTTCATGTCCCACTTTATGTTTGATTTGTTTCGTTTCTAAATATTTCATGATTGAAACTCTTTTAAAAAGCAGTTAGTAGTGTTTAAGGACTTTAGAATTAAAATCCTGCTCTTGAACTAACTTCCCCCATGACTTTGGGAAGTTTACCTAGCTTATTTAAATGATGGTGTCCCCATTAATTGGGTTGGAGCAATGAGACCTGCCTCATAGTGATGTTTTAAAGATTCAATGAGATGTGTGTATAGCACTCAGCGCAATGGTAGGTAAATAAATAAATAAATACCATTATTATTTCTCTAAAAGATTGTAGGCTTATGAGATCAAGGATCATTTCTTTTTTTTTTTTTTTTTTTTTTTTTTGGTTATTGTTGTCTCATGTGACTAGGCTAATGTTAGATAAAAAAAAAATACATGTATAATAAACAGGTATTGAATAAGTCTAACGATTTTATGACTTTATATCTTTTATTCAGTTTTTAAAGAGAGGTTTATTTCTGATTGCTTAATTTATCTTGTTAGTGTTCCCCTTGTCTTCCCAATTGTTTCTTTTTAATCTAAATATTATATATCTTTTGATCTCACTTTTTCCCAGCAATCTTTTCCCCTTCCCAACCCAGACTTCTATATCCTGTGATGCATTTGCTGGTCAACTTCTCCTCTGTATTGTGTGGGGATAATTCTACTTACTTCATAGGGTTTTGTAAATATGAGATTAGATAACGTAAAAAATTTCTCATCACAGTGATTATCATATATAATAAGCCTACCTTTTTATCATTTTTCTCAACACATTTGACTATTTTCCTTTCTTTGATCCTGATTCATATTCCCATCCTTACCACTTCTATTTTCAGCCATCTATTACTTTAAGAAGAAATAAAGAACAAGTATACTTGATACTCTTGTTCCTTTTCCCAATTGTTTTCTTCTTCCATTTTCAATGGTCTCTAAGTATGGATTCTACAATACCACTCAAGATCAGAAAGTGTCTCTTTGTATATCTTTTGGTTGACCAGCAGAAGTTTTTCATAATATTCTACATTTATAAAAGGGAAGGCTAAATCTGTTTTCTGAGTTGATAAGTTGGCTCACCACTTCTAGTTGTTGAGGTGATTAGTCTTCATCTCTTTTCTCTACCATGTTATTATCTTTACTGAGTTAGTACATATAAAATGCTGGCACTCTATTCCAGGCACATGTGAGTTCTCAGTAAAGCTGGCTGCTATCATTATCATCTTTATCTGTAGTTCTAATATTCATATTTTACTGTTTTTAAATTTTTTCAGTGTTTAAATTTACTATTTGTAATTTTTATTTTAAAATAATAAAATGACAGTATTTATCATAGCTTGAGTAGGATGTTTTATTATGTCATAAATGATGCAGAAGAATGAGTGCAAAGGTAAGCCTCAAAAACAGTGGGGAAAAAAAACATATGGAGAGATGGGGGTGTGGAGCAAGATGGCCAAATAGAAACTTCCAGCAATCGTCCTTCCCCATGAACACCTAATTCAACAACTATCCATGCAAGCAAGCACCTTCAGGAGAAGCAAAAATCAGGTGGGCAATCATACTACCTGGTTTTAACATCGTATCAAGGAAGGAGGCACTGAAGAGGGCAGAAAAGACAATCTTGCATTGCCTATGCCACCCCTGCCCCATTCCCCACAGGCTGCACCAGCATACCCAATGCAGAGAGAATATGTGTGCCTGGGGGAGGGAGAGTGAAGTGATTGTGCAACTTTGAATTTAAACTCAGGACTGCCCTGGCACAGGGGAACACAGCACAGGGCAGAATGCCAGTGCCCGTGGAGGGAGTATTTTGACCAGCCTGGCCAGAGGAAAATCCTCCACCCTGAAGCCCAAGTTTCCCCTAGCCCCACCACTGGCAGGCAAAGAGCAGCCTGGGGCCTGGACTAAATTTGTAAGGCAGTTGGGCCACAAGGGCTGCAGTTCTTGGGCAATTCCTGTGGCTGTGCTGGCTCAGAGCCAGTGGATTTGGGGTGCACATGACCCAGTGAGACACCAGCAGCAGTGGCCAAGCCAGTGCCTGTGTCACCCTTCCCCCAATTACAGGCAGTGCAGCTCAGGGAGAGTCTTCTTTCACTTGAGGAAAGGAAAGGGAAGAGCTCAGAGGACTTTGTTTTGCAACTTAGTACCAGCTTAGCTGCAAGAAAATAAAGTACTAAACAGACACCTGAGGCCCTTGAGTCCAGGCCTTAGATCCTGGATGGCATTTCTGGACCCACCCTAGGCCGGAAGGAAATATGCTTCCTCAAAGAGAACAATCCAGTAGTGGCAGAATTCACCACCTGCTGACTAAAGAGCCCTTTGGCTTTGAATAAACATCAGAGGTAGCCAGGCAACAGTCACCACAGGTTTTGGGTGAGACTGGGCTGGCTTCAGGTGTGACCTGGTGCTGGTGGCCACAAGGGAGTACCCACATCACTCCTCCCCCACCTCCAGCAGCCCAGCACAGAGAGTGAGGGAAGAGAGTGAGAGATTTTGCCTGATAATCTAGGGGATTCTCTTGTATCTTACCCAAGCTCATGAAGGCAGTACCACTAGGAGTCTGCAACAGTCACAGCATTACTGGGCTTGGAACACCCTGAATGCTCACATAGCTGCAGTGACCAGAGACTTAGAGTACAACACTCAATTCCCATTGAATATCTGGAAAGCCTTCCCAAGAAGGACGGGTTCAAACAAGCCCAGACTGTGAATAATATCTAACTCTTCAATGTCTAGATATCAGCGAATATCCACAAGCATCAAGAACATCCAGGAAGTCATGAACTTACCAAATAAACTAAATAAGATACCAGCAATCAATCCTGGAGTGATGGAGAAGAGTGACCTTTCAGACAAAGAATTCAAAAAGCTATCCTGAGGAAGCTCAAAGAACTTCAAGACAACACAGAAGGAATTTAGAAGTCTATCCGAAATTTAACAAAGAGATTGAAATAATAAAAAAAAAATCAAGCAGAAATTCTAGAGCCTAAGAATTCAATTGACAAACTGAGAAATGCATCAGAGTCTCTCAACAGCAGAATTGACCAAGCAGAAGAAAGAATTAGTGAGTTTGAAGACAGATGATTTGAAAATACAGTCAGAAGAGAGAAAAGAAAACAGAATAAGAATGAAGCACACCTACAAAATCTAGAAAGTAGCCTCAAAAGAGCAAATCTAAGAGTTATTGGCCCTAAAGAGGAGGTAGAGAGATTGGGGTAGAGAATTTATTCAAATAAATAATAACAGAGAATTTTCCAAACCTGAGAAAAGATATCAATATTCAGGTACAAGAAGGTCATAGAACACCAAGCAGATTTAACCCAAATGAGGCTACCTCAAGGCATTTAATAATCAGTCTCCCAAAGTTCACAGATTAAGAAAGGACCTAAGGAAAGCAAGAAAAAAGAAAAAAAATAACATAAAAAGGAGCCGAAATATGCCTGGTGGTAGACTTCTCAGTGGAAACCTTATATGCCAGGAGAGAGTGGCATGACATATTGAAAGTGCTGAAGGAAAAAAACCTTAACCCTAGAATATTATAACCTGCAAAAATATCCTTCAAACATGAAGGAGAAATAAAGACTTTCCCAGACAAACAAAAGCTGAGGAATTTCATCAACACCAGACCTGTCCTACAAGAAATGCTAAAAGGAATTCTTCAATCTGAAAGAAAATGATGTTAATGAACAACAAGAAATCTTCTGGAGATATGTAACTTATTGGTAACAGTAAAGACACAAATACAGAATATTCTGTGGTTGTAATTGCAGTATATAAACTGCTTATATCTTGAGTAGGAAGACTAAAAGACAAACATATCAAAAGTAACAACTTTTTGAGACACAGAAAAAAAGGATATGGATGGAAACAACAAAAAGTTAAAAAGGAGGGCAGAAGGAGTTAAAGGATAGAATGTCTGTTAGATTTCTCTTTGCTTATTTGTTGTTGGTAAGCAGAGTTAAGTTGTCATATGTTTAAAATAATTAGTTATAAAATATTTTTTGCAAGCCTCATGGTAACCTCAAATCAAAAACTCTACAACTGATACACAAAAAAATAAAAAGCAAGAAATTAAAACATACTGTCAGAGAAAACCATTGTTACACAAAGGAAAATAAGAAGGAAGAAAGAGAGGACCACAAAATAAACAGAAATTGAATACCAACATGGCAGTAGTAAGTCCTTAAGTATCAATAATAACATTGAATAAGAATGGACTAAATTCTCCAATCAAAACACATAAAGTGGTTGATTGGATGTAAAAAAACTTCCAGCTATATGTCGTCTACAAGAAATACACTTCACATATAAATACATACAGACTGAAAATAAAGGATGGAAAAAGATATTCCATGCAAATGGAAACCAAAAAAGAACAGAAGTAGGTATATTTCTATCAGAAAAAATAGATTGCAAGACAAAAACTATAAAAAGAGACAAAGAATGTCATTATATAATGATAAAGGGGTCAATTCATAAAGAGGATATAACAATTCTAAATACATATGTACCCAACACTGGAGCATCCAGATAAAGAAAGTAAATATTATCACAGCTAAAGAGAGAGATAGACCCCAATACAATAATCATTGGAGACATCAACATTCCATTTTTAGCACTGGACAGATCATTTAGACAGAAAATCAATGACAAAACATTAGATTAATCTGCATTACAGACCAAATGGACTTAATAGATATTTACAGAATGTATTATTCAACAGTTGCAGAATTCACTTCCTCCTCCTCGGCTCATGGGTCATTCCCAAAGATGGACCATATTTTAGGCCACAAAACAAGTCTCAAAAAATTCAAAATAAATGAAATCATACCAATTATTTTCTCTGATCACAATGGAAGAAAACTAGAAATTGATAACAAGAGGAACATTGGAAAATATACAAGCACATGGGAGCTAATATGCTCCTGAATGACCAGTGAGTGGGTCAATGAAGAGATTAACATGGAAATTTAAAAATTTCTTGAAACAAAAATGAAAACACAAAAAATCAAAATCTATGGGATACAGCAAAGGCAGTAATAAGAGGAAAGTTTATAGCAATAAACTACCTACTTCAAAAAAGTAGAAAAGCTTTTAATAAACGACCTAACATGCATCTCAAAGAACTAGAAAAACAAGAGCAAACCCAACCCAAAATTAGTAGAAGAAATGAAATAATAGAGATCAGAGCAGAAATAAATGAAATTGAAACAAAAAATCTTCAAAAGATCAATTAAATAAAAAGCTGTTTTTTTCCTGAAAAGATGAATGAAATACACACACTTTTAGCCAGACTAAGAAAAAAGAGAGAGAGATTAAATCAGAGATTAAAAAGGAGACGTTATAATTGATCCTACAGAAATTCAAAGGATCATTAGAGACTACTATGAGCAACTATATGCCAATAAATTGGGAAACCTAGAAGAAATGGATAAATTCCCAGACACATACAACCTACCAATATTGAACCAGGAAGAAACCCAAAACCTGAATAAACCAATAACAAGTAACAAGATAGAAGTAGTAATAAAAAGCCTCCCATCAAAGAAAAGCCCAAGACCTAAATACTTCATTGCTGAATTCTACCAAGCATTCAAAGAATACCAAATACTACTTAAATTATTACAAAAAATCAAGGAGGAGTGGACACTCCTAAACTCATTCTACAAGGCCTGTATCACCCTTATACCAAAACTAGACAAAGAAACAACAAAAAAGAAATCTATAGGCCACTATCTCTGATGAACATAAATTTTAAAATCCTCAACAACATACTAGCAAACTGAATTCAACAACACATTAAAAACATTATTCATCATGATCATGTGGGATTCATCCCAGGGACGCAAGGATGGCTCAACAAACACAAATCTATCAGTGTGATACAACATATCAATAGAACGAAAGACAAAAACCATATGATCATTTCAGTTGATGTTGAAAAAGCATTCAACAAAATGCAACATCCCTTCATGATAAAAACTCTCAAAAAACTGGGTATAGAAGGAACTTATCTCAACTTGATAAAAGCCATATATGACAGACCCACATCTAGTATCATACTGAATGGGGATAAATTGAAAGCCTTTCCTCTAGGATCTGGAACAAGTACAAGGATGCCCACTTTTTACCACTGTTATTCAACATAGTACTGAAAGTTCTAGCTAGCCCAATCAGAAAAGAGAAAGAAAAAATGCATCCAAATTCGGAAAGAAGAAGTCAAATTATCCTTGTTTTCAGATGATGTGATCTTATATTTAGAGAAACCTTAAGACTCCACACTCACATACAAAAACTATTAGAACTGATAAATTGAGTAAAGTCGTAGGATATAAAATCAACTTACCGAAATCAGTAGCATTCCTATATGGCAACAGCAAATATCTGAAAAAGAAACCAAGAAATTAATCCCATTTATAATAGCAACAAATAACATAAAATACCTAGGAATAAACTTAACCAAAGAAGTAAAATCTCTCTACAATGAAAACTACAAAACATTATGAAAGAAGTTGAAGAGAACACAAAAAAATGGAAAGACATTCCATGCTAATTGATTGGAAGAATCGACATTGTTAAAATGTACATACTACCCAAAACAATCTACAGATTCAAAGCAATCCCCATCAAAATACCAATAGCATTCTTCACTGAAATAGAAAAAATAATCCTAAAATTTATATGGAACCACAAAAGACCCAGAATAGCCAAAGCCATTCTAAGCAAAAAGAACAAAACTGGAGGAATCATATTACCTGACTTCAAATTATACTACAGAGCTGTAGTAACCAAAACAGCATATTACCATCATAAAACCAGACACATAGACCAACGGAACAGAATATAGACCCCAGAAATAAATCCACACATCTATAGTGAACTTATCTTTGACAAAGCTCCAAAGAACATATATCGGGGAAAGGACAGTCTCTTCAATAAATGATGCTGGGAAACCTGGATATTCACATGCAGAAGAATGAAACTAGACCCTTATCTCTCATCATATATAAAATTCAAACAAAAATGGATTAAAGTCTTAAATCTAAGGCCTGAAACTATGAAACTACTAAAAGAAAATATGAGGAAATGCTTCAGGAGATTGGTCTGGGCAAAGACTTCTTGAGTTATACCCCCAAAGCACAGGCAACCAAAGCAAAATTGGACAAATGGGATCACATCGAGCTGAAAAGGTTCTGCACAACAAAGGAAACAATCAACAAAGTGAAGAGACAACCCACAGAATGGCAGAAAATATTTGCAAACCACATGTCTGACAAAGCATTAATAAGTAGAATATATAAGGAGCTCCAACAAGTTGACAGGAAAAAATCAAATAATCTGATTAAAAAATGGGCAAAGGATCTGAATAGACATTTCTCAAAAGAAGACATACAGATGGCCAACAGGTATATGAAAAATGCTTAACATCATTAGTCATCAGAGAATGCAAATCAAAACTATAATCTCACCCCAATTAAAATGGCTTTTATCAGAAAGGCAATAACAACAACAAAAAAGAAAGGTGATAACAAACGCTGGTGAGGATGAGGAGAAAAGGGACAACTCATACACTTTTGGTGGGAATGTAAGTTAGTGCAAACACTACAGAAAACAGTATGGAGGTTCCTCAATAAACTGAAAATAGAACTATTATATGACCCAACAATTCCACTGCTGGGTATATATCCAAAGGATGGGAATTTAGTATATCAAAAAGATATCTGCACTCCCATGTTTATTGCAGCACTATTCACAGTAGCCAAGATATGGGATCAACATAGGTGTCCATCAGTAGATGACTAGATAAAGAAAATGTACATAGACATGATGGAATATTATATAACCACAAAAAAGAATGAAATCCTGCCATTTACAACAACATGGATGGAACTGGAGAACATTAAGTGACATAAGCCAAACACAGAAAGACAAATCTCGAATGTTCTCATTCATATGATAGAGCTAAATTTTTTTTTTTGAGACAGAGTCTCACTCTTTTGCCCTGAGTAGAGTGCCATGGCATCAGCCCAGCTCACAGCAACCTCAAACTCCTGGGCTCAAGTGATCATCCTGCCTCAGCCTCCTAAGTAGCTAGGACTATACGCACATGCCACCACAGCTGGATAATTTTTCTATTTTTAGCAGAGATGGGGTCTCACTCTTGCTCAGGCTGGTCTCGAACTCCTGAGTTCAAGTGATCCTCCCACCTCGGCCTCCCAGAGTGCTAGGATTACAGGCATGAACCACTGCACCTGGCCTGGAGCTAAATATTAAAAACAATTGATCTCATGGAGACAGAGAGTAGAATGATGGTTATCAGAGGCTCAAAAGGGTAGTGGGGCGGGAGGGCGAGGATAAAGTAAGGATGGTTAATGGGTGCAAAAATATAGTTAGATAAAATGAACAATATTTGATAGCACAACAAAATGATTATAAGAAACAATAAGTTAGGGTATACTTTAAAATAACTGAAAGAGTGGAATTGGAATGTTCCTAACACAAAGAAATGTTAAATGCCTGAAGTGATGGATACCCCAATTACCCTGATTTGATTAATTCACATTGTATGCCTGTATCAAAACTTCACATGTACCCTATAATGGTATACAACTATTATGTACCTATAATAATGAAAGTAAATTTTTTTAAATGGAGAAAGATTTAAGAAAATAACATTATTTTGAAAAGAGAGTGATAATAAAAATTGATGATATTCTTTAAATTTTTTTTATATCAAGATAACAACTACATGTTTTCTTTCTTTACCAGAGAATGTAATGAGAAGAGAAAATACAAACTGTGATTTGAGGGTTTCTATCTTTAACATTTAAGGAAGATGGAAGGAAATTTTTCTACAGATTTCTAAGGGAGGCCAAAATAGAATTATTCTCAAAGGCAGTAAGATTGACTACATAAAGTCAATTGGTTGATTCTAGTATTTGGTACATGTAACCTTATAATTTATCATAAGAAAGTATTCTGAAACATACAAAAATGTTTGGAGCATAAAGATATCCAAAATATCTTTCTACTTATACATGTTTAAAAAATAGAAATATCTTACCCAGTTATTTAAATGATATTTGAAGATAAACAAAATGGGAAAATGCTTGTTATCATGTCAAAAAAAAAGGTGAATAATAAACTGTACAAAGACCGTTAACTAAAATATAGTAACAGTGCATAGAAAAAAAGACTGAAAGGAAATGTTAACTACATCGTTGGTTTAGAATGATTTTTTCTGTATATTTCCCTGTATTTAAATTTTCCGTGATGACTATGAAATGCTTGAATAATCAAGGAAATAGGAAAAAGTCAATGGGCTATTATTAGCTGCATGACTTAACTTACAAGTTGTTCAAACCAATTGAGATAGAGTATGTGAAAGCATGTTGTAAACTATAAACTGGAATACTAAAGTAAATTATTGTAATCATGAATAACTGAAGAGTAATACAATTCATCTTTTGAACTCATATGGAGAGCTCTCTTTTTGGTCAATTTTATCTAATTTATTTTTGTCGATACAAATGGGTTTCCAAAACACTTGGAAAATCTCCCTGAAGATAATAAACTATATTATCTGCTTTGTTATTATTTTGAACTATTGCAGTGATGATAATAAACAAACCCCTTAGGCTGGTTTTACCTCCTTGCCTTACACGCAGGCAGCAGCAGCATCACCACCACCCCCCAAAAAAGAAAAAAACTATTGAGATTTAAAATATAGTTTAACAGCAACCTTCTCAAAAAGGTGAGTTAGTTGAATCATGGGCAAAGAAAATACCAAAATTTACACAAACAAATGTATGCCTATTAAGCAACATGTTAACTGCAAGTGATTTCGTATGTAAATTACCTATAATTTGAATGCAATTTTCTAAATTTTTTTAATATGAGTAGTTTCAAAAGTTCTTTGGTGTTTAATAACATGTGCTATTATTAAGACAGTTGTTAAAATGCAGATGTTTTGTTCAGTGCCTGACCCTTTCAAAATATACTACCTAAGAGAATGTTTGTCACTCAGAACTGAAGCTAACTGTCTTTGGTCTTTTGGCTTCCTTCTTCCTCAATGTTAATTATGTGTCTGATGCTTTGGTAAACAGTGGAGATTCCACTGTGAACAAGTCAGATACAGATTCACCCTTGGGTTGTATGGAGTCTAGTCACCCAAGTATTTGAGCGTTTGGTGTGAGTCCAGGCCTGTCCTGGGAATTTTAGGGTTCCCAAAGGAAAAGATACTCTTTATGCTTGAAGAGCTTAAATTCTTACCCTCTTGAATGGTATTTTCCAGATGACAGCTTATATTGACCACCTACCTGGCTTCCTAACAGAGAGAAATTGAGAACAGAGTCAATCAGCTTCTTTCCATCTAAAACTAGGAATCTGTCTAATCTGAGGAAAATCCAGGTGTCAGAAAATTGGTTAAAATAAAAGATACTAATTCTACCATAAAGAGTTTTAGAATCGTGATGTATTCAATCACATCATTTTTGAATAAGCTAATGCCATTTTGCCATATTTTCTTATAGTAATTTCAAATATGCAGACACAGTATGCAGATACATGGAATATGTAAATTTTAAATTCTGACTAGATGACAAACAGCATAAATGAAAATGACAGTAGCTAAATCAGTGGAGGCTCTTTTTTAATTTGTGTAGATTTAATGTCCTCTAAAAGTGTCTCATTTATTCAAAAAGAATTTATAGTGTTTATAGCATGGAATTTCCAAAATCTTATAACAGAAAAAGTAAATATTATTTAATACTTTAATATTTATTTTAAAACATCTTGTATTTAATTTTTGTATAGTTTTATGAAAGTTTAGGATAAAGCTTTTATCTCAAGAAGACACTTCTGTGGACATTCTGATAAAAATAAAAGAGTTCTAAAACAGGTTTACTAATGGTACAACTATTTCAGAAGTCATGTTGAAATGCTATTGTAGAATAGAACAGTTTAGAAGGCAGTAGTTTATTTCCATGGGTTAACAATATAAAGGAAATATCATGTAACACCAAATTATTTGGGGGAGAGAGGGCTTGCATTTAGCAAAATATAAAACTCTACTTTGCATTTATTAAATCCCTAGCTTTTCTTCAAGCCAATTCTCACCTTCAATCAGCACCCTACCTATGTGTTTCCTTTGATCCTTGTCTATGCCATAGAGAATTTTGTTAAAATAATATTCTTGGAGAAAATCATACCACTATGTGTACCCCTGGCCTACTACAAATCAATCTATCCTACTCTGACTGGGTTCTCATTACTGCTTGACAATCTTAATATCGATCTCCTATACATTCTCCAGCACACTTCCCTTAGCAGGTGCTTCAGATCTCTCTCTGCTCACACATCTAATTCACTACTTACCCTTTCCATTCTCACTAGGTAATAACCATCCTACTTTACTGAGAAATTTACAGATAACTGGTTTCTGATTTCTAATTTTCCCTTTACCTTAAAGTAGCAAACTTTTATGGATTATCAACCATATGCTAGGCATTATACTAGGCAACAGTATGCCAATCATGATGTAGCTGATTGATCTTTCTACCCACCACACCCACAACCATTCCTGGCATATAGTAGGTGTTCAATAAATGTTAAAATGAAAATATGTATTAATGAAAAAATATATCTAGAGGGCTGCCATGCTTTAGGTGGAGGAGAGGTAAAGTAAGAAAGCACACAATAGATATTGCGACCTGCTCAGATGTTCTTTATTGATAAAGTAGGATAGTTTCTCTCTCAAAGGAAGAAGTGTTTTTTAATTTCCAAGGTTCAACTCCTTATACCATACCTTTCTGCTTCCTCTGTGAAGTTGATTCATGTCTCTCAAAGGAGGACATCTTCACTATACCTAAACACACACACACACCATCGCCACCATCAGTAACTAAAACTCTACCATACCCTGCTAACTATAAACATCTTATTTCCCTATTTGTTTTTTTAATTTTTTAATCCATCCAACTATGCTTGATATTTCCATACTTCTGTTTTTCCTAAGTGGTCTTTAATTACTGCAGTATACTCATTTCCTTGCTACCTATATTTCCCTCCTGCATTTTTATCTCTGTTTCATTATTCTCATTTATACTAACTGAATCTCACCTATTTCTTTAAGGCTCAGCGTGAAGCTTACCTTTTCCACTAAGCTTTCTCTGGCCCCCATAACTGGAAACTTCCTTGAGAGAGCCATCATTCTTTGTGCCACTCCTACGATATATACCCTCACCTACTATCTTGGTCTGTTTTGTGTTGTTGTAACAGAATATCACTGACTGGTTAATTTATAAAGAAAAGAAATTTATTTGGCTCATGGTTCTGGAGGCTGGGAAGTCCAAGGGCATGGTTCTAGAATCTGCTTTGCATCTGGTGAGTGTCTTCTTGATGCTTCATCCCATGGTGGAAAGAAGAAGGGCAATAAGTGTGAGAGCAAGAGCAAGCAGGAAGGGGGCAGAACTCATCCTTTTTATCAGGAATCCACTCCTGAGATACTAACCCACTCCTGTGTAACTAACCCACTCTTGCAATAATGCCTAATCACTTCTTAAAGGTCCTACCTCTTAATACTGTCACAATGGCAATTAAATTTTAACTTGAATTTTGGAGGGGACATTCAAACCATAGCACCTGCCTTCTATTTCCATGCAATGCCATGGGTTTTGTTTCCCTAACACAGTCAGTGTTTGATAAATATTGGTTAAATAATCACTGATAAATTTAATACTTTATATGGGGATGGCAAAAGAAAAAATAATTAAAGTTTTACAATATAAATATTTTTGTCTAATAACTCTAATAAACAGTTAATTTTCAATGTCATTTCTTTTCATGCCTTATCATTCAAATGAGTGAAGACACCAGAAATTGGGCTAGTCTCAGTCTTCAGCTAGCAAGACATTGTTAGAAATGGTGATGGTGATGGCACCTTAGTTCCCTTCTTCTATTGCAGGAGGAAGATAATGCCTTAATATCACATATGTTACTAAAAATTCAATTTCTCCAATGAAACCTCAAGAGAATTGCAAGAGACCTCTGAAAGACTGGTTTCTGAACCAGTTCTAAGATGAACTACTTAAGACTACAAATGAGGATTTCTGGATTGCTTTCAAATGGTTCTGATATTTCTCATTTTGTTATGTTTTTCAGCTGGTACTGGTATCACTGTACTCTCTCAAATAGCTTCCCCATTTCAACTAAGAATGAAGAGGTTCTTGGATAAAGAAGTTGCAAAAATCAGGTACAATAATAAAGTCATGAATGGTTCTTGGAATTTGCTAAAATGAAATGCTGCATCTAAGTGCAAGATAAGTACAACATCTTAGCCATGTAAGATCATTATCATAAAGTAATCATCAGGATTAAAAAAATTCTAATTGAATCATTATTCTTTCCAAAAGATTGGAATTCTAAGAATACTTCTCAGAAGCTCTCAAACTTAATATGGAGCAGGAAATATTGCAATGAGTCCTTAAGAATGAGAAATTAAAAAAACAGTTGTGTCATTCTTTCATTATGCTTTTTAATCATATCATTATTCATAACTATATAGTACTTGTATGTAGTGAAGAATGTAGTCATAGGGGAATGTATCTGTTGGCATATTGATATATAAAAAAGCATACTCAGGTTCTCATATTTCATGTTTGAAACTTTAGATATATATTCCTTTTTTGAAACAAATACAAATACATACATTCCACCAAGTGAAGTACCACAAGAATGGAAAAACAAACACCAAATTTACTCACCATCAAATTGGTATTAATTGATCAACACTTAAGTGCACATGTAGTAATAACATTCATCGGGTGTTGGGCAGGTGGGAGGGAGGGGGGGATGAGTATATTCACATCTAATGGGTGTGGTGCTCACTGTCTGAGGGATGGACACACTTGTAGCTCTGACTTGGGGGGGCAAAGGCAATATATGTAACCTAAACATTTGTACCCCTGTAACATTCTAAAATAAAAAAAATTTAAAAATAGGTTATTAAAATATAAAGCTATATCTGTGATATCTTTATTCACTCAACACACCAGCTGCAAAATAAAGCCAAAAACAGGTATATGATTTTGCAGCTGCACCTATGAGAACACAAACGATATTTTAATATTCTATCAGAAATATTATACATAAAAGTTATAGAAATCCACCACTAAGATTTTTGGTGGTTAAGATTTTAGTGGAATCTGTGATTGGTATAAAATTTCAAAATTTCACAGTAACGTTCTGAGTATAAAGGGATGATGGATACCAAAAAGGAGAAAGAAACGTAATTGTGAACAACTCGGTGAGATGTTTGAAGGATCTATTGAGCTTGGTTCTTCACCCACCAGTTTAAGAAACAAATGCCTCATCTTAATATGCTTCTGCATCACATTTGAAGATGCTTTAATTTAGCCAGTCATTCTGTTTTTCAGTCTTCTCACATATTGGCATACTGAATCCAATCTTGACATTAATAATTATATTAGTCAGGCTAGGCTAGGCTATGCTGCAGTAATAAACCTTGGCGATTTAAAATAAGATAAGTTTATTTCTTGCTGCTCTTACATGTCCATCATAAGTTAGCTGGGGACTCTGCTCTATGTTATCCTCATTTAAGTACCCTGGCCGAGAAGGGGGTTCTACCTTCATTCTTCCACAATTACTGCAGCAAGGAAAAAGTAAAATGGCAAATAGTGCACAGACTATTAAAGCTTCACCCTAGACGGGATATTTGTCACTCCTGATCACATTAATTGATTAAAGCAAATCACGTGGCCATGTTAATTTCGAATGGAGTCAAGAAGGGAATTTCCTTATGTGCCTAGAAGGAGAAAAGCCAGAAATATTTAGTGCACTAATGATTGGCCAGATTTGAGTGTGAATTCCTTCCTTTCCTAGTTGTAGAACTCTGAAAGGATATCAATGGATGATAACTTTCTTCAAGGATTAAATGTGAGAGAATATTCTACAAAGCATTAGGATCAACCGTTTTACTATTTATTTGTTTATAGATTCATGGTCTTTCTTTTACCCCCAAGGAGGCTATAATTTGGTGGAGAAAATATTATACTAGGCTCCATGAATAAATTGGAGGATGAGACCAGCCCATATCAATCAAGTGAATGGTAATAGGTCACATAATAAAATAATAGGGACAGATGAAATTAAGTGAAAGATTAGTGCTAAGTGGAGTGAATTAACAACATTTTCTTGAGAAGCTATACCATTGGATGAACATGAAATATTAGGTTTAGATTCATAGAAAGAAGGTATTTTTAGTAAGAAATACAATAACTACAAGTCCAGAAATGGGAATGAACAAGGAAGAAGCACAGATGAGATTTGCTCAGTTGGAGCGAAGGGTAAGATTAGAGCTGAAGTGGCACACCAGTTCAAATAAAGTTTTCTATGAACTTGAACACGAAGGTAAAAAGTTTAGATTTTTAGAAAAGATTAGATTTGGTGGGCAACAGTGACAAACTCTGAATTCAACCAAAGCCAGAATAAAAAACTATTTTAAGTTGTAGGAGTTTTATAAGAGACACCTAAGGAAGAAATCCCTAAGAGGTTATGTTTTATTGCAAAGAAATGTTGAGAAAGCTGAAGATAGGATTCCCTTTTAGATTTTAAGAAACTTTAATCTTGTAGTGGAGATAGTGGTTAAAGTAGTCTTTGAGTGAAAATTTTCAAGTGTAACTTTGATCACTGATAGAAACTTTCCCTGGAAATAATTAAGAAAAACAAAACCCTAATTTAACTATCCAAAAAAGTTTGAATAGTTATACTACCTGGAGACAAGAGGTTGGTTTAACTTATGTTATAATGATAAAAATACACATATCATTAAGTATAAAATGTACATATGCTATCTAATAAAAAACGTATTGTGTTTTCAAGACATGAATAAATAAAAATGTATTTTATTCTATCAATTAGAACATCAATCATGGTTTCATAGGACAACCATGGTCTTTAGAAGGAGACAGACCCGAGTTCAAATTCAAGCTCTGCACCTTAGCAGAGAGGTAGAGAAAGTTAAATCATTCTTTATTCCAGAGCCTCAGTTTCCTGCCTATAAAATAAGGATAATTGAACCTGTCTCAGATGGTCATTATGAGAATGAGACATATATATCTAGCACATAATAGGCATACTAGCAGTAATGGCAATGATTATATATAAGCAATTTCTAAATATTATTGGATTGAATTAAATTTAAGAAAAGATTCTTAATGTCTATATTTGTAATGATTATAAAATTAATCAATCCTAATTTATTACCTATTTCATTAGCTAAAGTCAACCTCATCATTTTACTTTTATTTTATTAAAGAGATAAATAAAAAGAAGAAATAAAGTTCAAGTCAGAGAATGCAGCACTGTATTTCTAAAGTGTTTATGATCCTTGATTAGTTTTGTTCCACTTAGCAGGTGTTCTCTCTTCCTACCCCAAGGGCAGAAATTTTTAACAGGGACTACTTCCAAAAACTGCATGTGTTGAGCACTGCACTCCTATTTACAGATGAAGAAACTATACAAGATAATTATTGCTTATGTACAAAGTTAGTTGAAAAAGCAATACTTTAACTTTTGGCACTGGTTTAGAGTACCATGTTGATTTTGTTATTCCCCAATAGTTCTATAGTACTTTGTCTTTTAGATTAAAAGTTGTGGTTTTGAGTGTGTTGATCTTCAAATTGTATCCCAAGGGCTACATCTGAGCTAATCTGAGGTCCTTGAGGATTTCATCAGTTTCCAAAATTGCATTCCTGGTTCTTTCCTCATCTCCGCTCCACAGTTTGAGTATAGGAGAGCTGACAGTATGATAGTAAGTAAAATGAAAATGAAGAAACAAAATAGAAATTCTTATTTAAGAACTTCAAGGTGGTAATCATTAAATTTTAATTTGAAAATGTCCTAAGAACAGACTTAAGCCAGTATGCATTTTTTATATCACATATGGTAATGGAGTTATTAGCTGAATGGAGTATTGAGGTCTGACTGGGTAGATGTCCACAGTGTGGAAATAATGTTCTTAGTCTGAGCACTTATGAAGAAATCAAAAAAGGTAATTGTTTTTCTGAAGTATTTATTTTGGTGGTTCCTCAAGAGATGGTCCAGAATGTCTGCTTTACTAGAGCATCATCCACCCCATTACCACTTTGGCATTACTAATCACAGATCTTGAAATGGAGAGAGACTCTGTGTGTGTGTGTGTGTGTGTGTGTGTGTGTGTGTGTGTGTAGAAAAAATGGCTTAAGGTGACGAGTAAACTCCTTGTGACTCAGTTGGAACAGGTAAGTGTTTATTTCAGCCTTAGTGTACAAAGGGGCCTTTGGGTAAATGCATTTGGTAAGCCACCGAAAAAAACGTGGCCTTTGTCATTGGACATAAGTGCTACTATGCCATACAAGTAGACGAAAAATTCATATCCCCCACCCCCACCAAAAATAAAGATAGAGAAAAGGAAAGGGAAAAACCCCAGAGCTTAATTTAAAGATTTGTAAGTGTTTTATGATTTCTTAGTTGAAACTACAGTTTTCTTTTTCCTCTTTCTACTTTTGCTCACATAGCCCAGAAGATGGACATTTGGCAAGCCATAATAGACTGCTCCTTTCCCAGGTATCTCCTGCTTGTTTCCTTTATCTGTGAATAGGAAATGGCTTAAAGGCACCTGTGTGATGAAGGTCCCAGGGGCAGCTGCCTGACTAGTGAATGCCTGATTATGTGTTAACATGCTTTGTCAGATATTGGCAGAATCTGTTCTCTTCTTTTGCCTTTTCAGCAAGGGTACCATTGACAGCCTGGCTACCCATTTATAGAAATGTTGTCCATCAAACTGTGAGGAAGGACAATAGTGTTTTTCTGTGGTCAGTGACTGTGGGAAACTTTTCTTTGGCTATTCAGGCAATTTTTGTAGCTTGCTCTGAAGAGGAGAGACTGATGAGTGCAAAAAGTACAATTAAGCAAAGCCAGACTTCAATTGAAGGCTGTAGTGTAGTCTGCTGTTCTCATTTTTTTTTTTTTTAGAAGGGAAAAAAAACCCTATGGGTTTTCATGTTGCTGTGTGGCATTCAGCAGGGGGCTATTACAATCCTAAATTTTTTTTCTAGACCACCTAATTCTAAGTTAAAATTAAATGTAATGAGAGCCACTTGGAGTTCTGAATATTTTAAAGCATAATTCCCACAGAAGGGATTCGACCTAAACTGCAGTGAGCATCAGTTGGCTAATTATAGCTGCATTTTATATTACAGCAGGTGTCAGATGCAGTCATCTCAATAAAGTCCACATAATACTCTGGGAAATAACAAAGACTTTTCTTTGAATGTGGGTACTAATTTCTGCTAGGTGTCATATGAGCCTTGATACTTCTTATTGGCATTAACAAGAGCACTGCAGCACTCAGAAATGCTTTTCGCTTGGGATGAATTGATACTGTAAAGCACTTACCAGTCAGAGTTGGCAGATGTCAGTAGTTAATACTAGTGTTGCAGAGGTTGGAATATAATGCAAAGAGTCTTATGTAAATACTCTTAGATGATGGGCTGGTTTTGAGAAGGCGCCTGAGCACTGCACCAACTCACTTAATGAAAGTTAAATAGATAGCAGTGGGGTATCTGCATTTACTTTGGCTCCTGCTTTATTGAAAGTCCTCCAGAAGTGAAGGGCAGATGGTTAGGCAGTAAACTAGGTGAACAAAATACCCTGGACTTGGATAAGGACTTGTTATATTCGTAGTTTCCTTGAACTTGTGTGGGTGATTCAAATTACTGAAGTGAGAGCAAGTGCAAAAGCATGCCTGAAGATAAGGACTCCTCACCATATTAAAAATACATTTAATTTAGAAAATATGTCCTGCAGTTGAAATACAACTGGACAATGGGCTAAGGAAAAAGAATGTCACTTTAAAATCATGATGATTTACACAAAGAGTGCAATGCGCACCATACGAGAGATGGACACACTTGAAACTCAGACTTGGGGGGGGAAGGGGGAGAAAGGGCAACATATGTAACCTAAACATCTGTACCCCCATAATATGCTGAAATAAAAAAAAAATCATGATGATTGTTCGGCACTCTCCATTCTTCTACAAGAGTGACAGCTTATCCAGCCTATTGTAGTCACATTGATTCACAGCAGATGAGACCAAATGGAGGACCTATTAAAAATCATACTACAAAATACTAAGATACAACAAACGTGAACTCTTCGCACACATTCCACTCTTGGATCAACTCTGGGTTTTTCTTGTTTGTTTTGTGTTATTCCTTTTAAGCAAATTCACAGTTAGCAAAGCAAAGGCAGTTTGTTCTTAATTTTGATCCCCAGAAGCAGCTTCATATTCTCATTTTGGCAGATTACAATTTATATACATCTCATAGCAAACCCTGTAGGGTGTGGTCACAATTAGCTCTGACATCAAGGAGTTTAACCTTCATGCCACATTGATTCAATGATTGAGCAATGGTAGGCACAAAGCACTGCTAAGCCCAGCAGTGAAATCTAAGATGAGAAAGATGACACAGTGCCTGTCCCCAGAGTGCTATCTATTCACAAAAGTAAAATCCCTGGTTGCTCTTTGGAGGATTTCTGTTAATTTTTGTTTAGATCAGATATGTCCATGGATTTTGATAAAGGCCAGGATGAAATTGTGAAATTGTGTGAAAAGTCACAGAGAAAGCACTACAAAGGAGCGCAGGTGATCTGCAAACGGTAATTGTTTCCTTACGGTACTTGCTTTTAGTGATGTTCAAGTATTTTTAATAACTAATGCCTTAATTATGAATAATAATGTTTATTTCTTTTTCTTACATAAATGTAATATTTGTTTTTTGAAGAAAATTTAGGAAACATAAAATTCAAAACAGAAAATCCACTTCTTACTACCAAGGCTCAGATAACATTATTAATATTTTGGTGTGTATCATGTTTATTCTTTCTCCATTTAGTGTACATTTTAAATAACTGGATTATACTATTTTGCAATTATCTTTTAAAACAAACTTTATGATATAGTTAGAATATCTGTTTCTTACATATTCTTCAACATCATTTTCAGTAATTACATAATATTCTATACTTTCTTTATGCCATATTTTAGAATTTCCTATTATTGTACATTTAACTTCCAATTTTTGCTAATATAGATCACACTGTAATGAATATGCATACAGCTAGATTTTTTTTTCTAAGCCCATGACTATTTTCTTATTCCTGGTAGTGGAAATGCTGGGTCAAAGGACCTGGGCAGTTTTAATTAAAGCCACACATTTTAAGATACTTTTCATAAGGAAGGAAAATACCTTTAGCATGAAACTTTTTTATTATTTTCATCTAGATGTGAGATTTTAATTGGTGATAGACTTTAAAGTGAAATTAAGAGTTTCATTTAAAATATTAAATTGTGACTAAAACAAGATCTTTCAGTCTAACTAGAAGATCAATCAGTTATTGTCTGATTAGTAAACAGGTGGCTTCTGTAGCCATGAGATTTTCAGTATAAACAGATCCATACACTGCACTTTAAATATGCAGTGCCTGGTAGCACAGTGTGAATATCCATGGTACTAGAACAATTATTTAGACCTTATGTGGAGATAGGTCTGGTATATATTTAAATATTATATATTTAAAGAGCTCTGGTGTATATTTAAGTATTATGTATATATTTTTAACTAGTACTATACCTTTAATATGGTAAATTTATTTAGAGTGAAAATGCCATTAGTCTTGGACTGTTTCCAATTTAAGCCATCCAATTTCAATTGGCCTTCACTGTGGCTTAGGAATCCTTTGGTACATCAATTCTTACCGGGTTTCACATAATAATTAATCCAAGTTTTCATTCTTCTCCAAGCTAATCCAAGAAGATTCTTTAAACTCAGAGAGGGACTAAAGGCCTTAATTTCTATTTTGGATTGATAGCAAAACATGAACTATTTTTGTTTTAATAGAAAATTGGGGAGAGTAGGTGATGTTGGAAATATTGTTGGGCTTTAACTCCTTTCCAAGTAGAGTACTAGAACCATAATCATTAATCTTAAAGAAGTGGGAGAGATCAGGCAATCACATAAATCCTGCATCTAACCCTCATAGAGAGCTGAAACATTTTTACTTTGGAATATTTTCAGTTAAACATCTATGTCCTCGCCTAGTAATACATTCCATAACTTAATATAGTTTCTGTCCCAAAATCTCTTAAGTTATTTCATATAGTAGACAAATTAAGATGGTTGCCTGACACTTTGCATTTTGACAGCAGCCTGTCTGGGCTACCTATTGACTTACTCTGGGAAGAACAACTTTCCTCTAGACATCAGTGGAGTTTAGCAGCTGAGCGCGGTGATGGAAAGAGTGACTATGGCCAAACCCTGAGGTGTGCTCCCCGAAGAGTAACATCAGAGGTTGAACACGGGGGGATGGGAGGGAAAGAATTCACCGAAATAATCCGGGCAGCCCAAATGAAGAAGAAAATAACAATAACAAACCCCAGAATTGGGAGACCAGTACACGTCTTATGTGATACTCCTTCCTAGACATAATAGATTTAGCGATGGGCAAAATACCTAAGCAGGGCCCAAGAAAGCCTTCCCTGGCATGTTTTATGGGACATGTTGAGTAAGATTTCTCCCCTCTCTTTTTGAGATCGGAGAATGGAAGCTTAAGGATGCTGGCAGCCATGTCCCCTACCCTACACAGAAATTGCCTGTAGCGTGAAAGAATAAAGCCAACATACAAGAGAGAAATAGAACAAGAGGCAAAGAGTGATACACAAGACCAGGAGAGAGAATGCATGCAAAAAACATCTGGGCAGGTAGAGGGACTCACCTGACTCTAGTTATCCCAAAGGCCAACTTCAGCTCCTTTCTTCTTGTGTTATGGCTATATAAGCCAATCAGACCCCCCTTTTTTTTCTTCTACATGAACTAATTAAAATTAGGGTTCTGTTCCTTTCATACAATGTCCTAACTAATACACATTCTAGGTCTGTTTCTTATTTGTATAGACTCAGAAAAATCTCTAGAGTTTGTAGGTAAAATATTAGAAGTGTTTTCCTCTTTCCAGAGCTCTTAGTTGGCAATTAAAGAGAAATATTGACAGAGGCTTACATATGACACTCCACAGACCATTCTAG